>PITA01003007.1:0-147717 GCA_004023965.1 Spilogale gracilis | reverse complement strand
GAGATTCCTTAAAAAATTAAAGATAGAGCTACCCTATGACCCTGCAATTGCACTACTGGGCATTTACCCCAAAGATACGGATGTAGTGAAAAGAAGGGCCATATGCACCCCAATGTTCATCGCAGCAATGGCCACAATCGCCAAACTGTGGAAAGAGCCAAGGTGCCCATCGACAGATGAATGGATAAAGAAGATGTGGCACATATATACAATGGAATACTATGCCTCCATCAGAAAGGACAAATATCCAACTTTTGTAGCAACATGGACTGGACTGGAAGAGATTATGCTGAGTGAAATAAGCCAAGAAGAGAAGGTCAAGTATCGCATGGTTTCACTTACTTGCGGTGCATGAGGGGTAAACTGGAGGACAGTGGGAGAAGGAAAGTAAATGGGAACTAGGGTAATCTAGGGAGGGAAACGAAACAACAGAGACTTTGGACACAAAAACAAACTGAGGGACTTGGAGGGAGGGGGGTGGAGGGATACTGGTGAGCCTGGTGGCGGGTACTGGGGACACCTAAAGCATGGAGCACTGGGTGTGGGGAATGGGGAATGAATCTTGAAACACTGGAAAAAAAATTAGTAACAATAAAACAAAACAAAACAAAACAAATCTTAAAAAAAAAAGATTTAACTTTTTATAGTTACCTCTTACATGAGAAAATTTACTGTATCCATATTAGAAGGAAGAAGTCATCTGTTTAAAGATGACAATTCAATTAGTTTTAACAGACATAAACTTCTATGGAACCACTGTCTCAATCCAGATACAAAATATTTCTGTGACCCCTACAGGATTCTTAACTCCCTTTGCAGTTCATTCTACTCTTAGCCCTGCCCTAGGGAACCAGTGATCTGCATTGTGATGCTAGAGATTAGTCTGAATTTTCTAAAATTGTATGTAAATGAGATCTTATGGCATCTATTGTCTTATGTGTGCTTTCTTTCATATGGCATAAGCTGAACATAGACAGAAAATGCTGACCATATTCAAAAACATGGTTGGGATAATTCCAATCAATTAAGAGTGAAAAGTATCCGGGAAGTGAAAAGGATGGCTTAGGTATTTGTATTAAAGAAACCAAAGAAACTTTGAATAAACATATATAAATAGAAGCCATAATATATTTGTGCTGTTGAAACCACAAAGAATATTTAAAAACAAAACAAAACAAAATAAAAACATAAATCTTTGTCAGAGAGTAACTTCTGGGTCAGTGAAAAATTAAAATTTTTCCATTAAGGCCTCAAAAAATCACTATATTCAAGAAGCTGAGCATCAACATAAAGCAAAATTGTGAAATGATTAATTTAGACATAAAAATATAACAAGTTCAGGAAATGTCGCCACTGGTTTTTCAGGTTCACATGAATCTGATTTTAGTTCCCACATACTCTTTTCAGAGGATATTTAAATAATTTGACTGTGACAAGCCAAACTGTTTTGAGACCTCATTGAAAGTCAAATGAAAGCATTAATCAAATGCAAAAATATTCTAGTCAGGCACAGAAATGCTGCAGGTTAGAAAATAAAAATGTTGCCTGTGAGAGGGAAAATCAATCAATTCAGAAAAAGCAGGTATTGGTTCAAATCTACATAGTTAGTAGTGACTAGAAATCACTAGAATTTCAGGGGATTATATTTTTTTCTAAAGAATCATCTGATAGTTTTGGGCTATGTCTACATTGCAAAATCAGTTTGTTTGGCTAACTTTTCACCTGAGTAAATTAGAAAATCAGAGAAGTCAAACAAATGATCATATCTTTTTTTCCTCACCATCTTCACTGTGTTTTTGGACAGGCTTTAGTGACCAGCATACAAAGAATTATAGCACAAACAGCGAGGTAAGCGACTTGTGGAACAGCATTCTTAATTGCGCAAAAAAGATAGCTTTCATATTACTAAATGTTACTGAATTTTCAATATTAAGTGAAAATTTCCTTTTAATTTCTGCTATGAATTCTATAACCTATGTCTTCCTTGGTAAGGCAATCTAAAAAATATTGCTTTGCTATTTAATCAGAGCTGCTCCTGGTCTGTGGGACTAAAGGACTAAACAACCAACCTTACGTTTTAGATAACTATGGTTATAGTTAACTGTATAATATAGGTAATAGCCTTAGTCTGACACTTACTATCTGTATCACAATTGCTTACTCTCTTTAAGCCTTTCTGTCTTTATCTGTTTGAAAAAGACATCAGAGTTATGAGTATTTAGTAAGCTACTGCCTATGAAACATTGAGCTCAATGCCTGGCACAAAGAAACGTTAATGATAAATTTATATTCCTTCACACGCTATTAATTAATTCATGCATTTGACAAATGTTCATTGAACTTTTACCCAGTCACTGTGCTAAGTATTTTGGAATAAAATGGCACAAAATACAAGGCCCTGTCCTGATTAAGCTTAATGTGTAGCAAGGAATACACGCAAATACATGGCCAATTTTCATTGAGTGCTAACTACCCTGAGATAAGCAAGAGCCCTACTCTGTGGAACTATATAAAAGGGCTTTCTGGAAGAAGGAATATAAATTTTCCAGGAGAAAAGTGATACTAGAGGAGGGGAGAGAAGGAACAATGAGGGGAAGATGGGAAAGAAGGTGCAGGGGTAGATGTTTCCATCAGACTGAACAGCATGTGTTAAGCTTATATTAAATTTATCTTTTCAGATAGAGACTTCAGATGCAATTCAACTGAGAAAGACAAAAAAAAAAAACAAAACAAAAAACAAACTTTGTTTTCTGTCTACTGCTTACAGTGCTAGGGAACAACCTTGGCAAATAACAGCTCTTTAGCCTCATATTTAGGAAGTAAAAAAGGAGAAACTTTGTCAAACCCAGAAGAGGTTAATAAAAGTTCAATGCTAAAATATCTGCCCTTAAGGCCAACTTTATCTCAATAGAGGGAGACTTAGAATATCTTTCTCCTTCTTTGTACGAAATGAGAAGGAAAATTAAAGAAAGAAAGAATTAGAAGCATGTAATCAATCCTTTTCTTTACACATCCCAGCAATTCAGGAGACTGCCAGGGGCTAAATCTTTCAGGGACCACAGACAGGAAAAAGCCTATTAAAATGTGCCCCATTCCCAAAGAAAGGGTCACTGAAGATCCCCAGACCCTTAACTCTGAATAGACTTAATGAAAGCCAGCTGCTATTTTAAGAATTTAGAAGAGGATTTCCCTCCCCAAAGAAAAGAAGCCAGACATCATCAATGCTCTAACACTATTTCATCTATGAACCAGGCATTGCTTTTCACCAACTTTCTGCAGATTGTTAAAGCCCGTAAATGAGGGTTTAGTGACTGAGAATACAGTTCATCACATACAAGGCTTAAAATATAATTGATACAAAGACCATCCCTCTTGGATTAAAGAGTTCTAATCATTCTGTGGGACCTTCATGCTCTTTCCTTCTTGCTGGTCAAGGTAATGTTAAGCCTTTCAGGAAAGAAGTATGTTGTTCTCCACGCCATTTAGGAACTGCGACACTTTTCAACTTCAGCTGGAAGAAGATAATCCAGACTACTCTACAAAGTGTATAGATCCAGCAGCCAGATATAAAATGAATCTTACTCTAAGATTTCTGGCAACTCAGTTTCATGTGATTAATAAAAATAATACACGGATTTCTCTTGTAGAATCTTTCTCTAGTGCTCTCCATGTAACATTGCCCTGACACCCCTATTAATTGCAAGGATCTTCCTGTGAACAGGTAGATATAAGACACCATTATCTCCCCTTGCAAATGAGAAACCTGAGGCAGAAAGAAGTCAAGTGACATAACAACAGTGCCACAAAAAGAATAGAAATAGAAATGAGAAAACGATCTTCTCTTGTGAATCAAGAAAGCAAAAAGGATGTGGTTGGATGAATTCTTCCTTTTCTCTACTGAAGGATGGGCAGGAGAAATCTTTTTACTGCTAATTTTGAAAACATCCTCCCCTGGTCTTTATAGTGAAAAGGAAAATTGCTGAATTGAGTCACTGCCTAAGCTCATTGGGCACAAGAAAAGCTACCTAAGTATATGGATGCCCACAAATCCTCTACAGATTCAGGGCTCTCCCACTTGACCTTTTTTGCCTGGCATAATCTCTGGGATGTGCCTCTGATGAGGGTTCCCTTTCTCTGCCATTATATTCACCAACAAATGATTGTTGAGTGAATGACTGGTATTTTAATTTTATGCTTAAGTTTTGTGAATGAGCTATAGGAAGAAGAATTCACCAAGAAGGATCTTGGATAATTAAATAACCCTGCCCAATACTCAGCTGTGTTTTTATCCATATTGCTTCTGATTTCCATCTACCTAATGGAAGTGTCACATAGAATCCCTGTTGCAAGGCAGAAGCATAAAGGGATAGAGAGTTCTCAATGAAGGTATTGATGTAGGATTAGGATTCCCTGGCCCTTTTTTATATGTAGTGAGAGATCCACAGTCAAACAATCCACTTATCTCCTAGATCTTTATGATAAGAAAAAAAATAGCCATCTGAGATCTCAAAAGCAGTCTGTAGTAATACATTCAAAGGAGGGACAGGAAAAAAAAGGAGGGACAGGCCCTTAGAAACATTCAATTCAGTAAATAAACCTCAGCATTAAGAATATTAAGTAGTGAAAATGTGCTTTCAGAAAAATAAAGAAGAAAAATGACAATAACAGCTAATGTATTTTCTCATTTGAACCCAATAAAATAGGCAATATTGTTATCATCTTATCTATTAGAAAACTGGTTTTTCAACAAATTGTCCAAGCCACAGTTGTCCAAGGTGACAGGTGGATTGTGCACCTGCACGGCCTGGCTCTACAGCCTCTGCTCTCAGGTGGCTCATTCCCCCAGACTTCCAGCGGGCTGGCAGACCACACCACACAGATCTCCAGAGCGGCCCATGCTGCAGTCTCAGGAGAGTACTGACCTTACGTGAACAGTTGCTTCCTCCCAAGAGTGATAGGGAGAATTTTGAAATAAAAAGTGTTAAACAAGAGAAGAAAGTTCACAATTATCTGTATCTCTTTTCCTAGGTGAGATTCGAGGTATAGCTATTGAAAATTCAATCAACGGCAAAGGAAATACCCACCTATTAAGACTGTTTCTCCCTTATTAGCTAGAAATTCTGGCTCTGGGTCCCCAGTCAGGTCGCACTCAATTAAATTCCAGAATCTTAAGAACACAACAACGTCAATGAATCTCAGCAAGCAAGGGTTGAAAATGATGAACTGAGAAAAGCACAGATAACCACAAGGCAGCATTAATACCATTATCGAAAGGTTAGCTGCTTGGGAAATCGACAAGGTGCCAAGAGGGTACTCACGGTGCCTCCCAAGAAATGAGAGCAGAGAAGAAATGAGGCTGAACAGAGCAAAGCCCTTGTTGACATTTTCAAAAGCTGACTTCATACAGCCCGTATCCCTCAAGAATGGAACATGGCAGTATAAGGAACCAGTAACACTAGAAAAATGCAGGCCAGTTAGTTCACCGCCAGTCACGGGGAAGATTTTGAAAGATTTTAGAGGATCAAGAAGGGGGATCACTAGTACTCTTCCAAGTTCAGCCCTGGAGTGAGAGAAGGTGACAAGGTTATAGGAAAAGCACAGCTGTCTCCCTGGCTTTGGGAATTTTCGGGGTATTGCAGAATTACAGAATTTTCAGTTGTATTACAGAATGAATGACTTTGTCATGAAATACTCTAGAATAAGAAATCCTGAGGTCAGGTTCCAGGGTGGAGTAGTAGTATTTTTATGTTGATTCAAAAATGAATTCTGGAATCACAGAATTCCTGTTTTCAGTCAACCCTGACTTCCTGTGCTCTTATACACACAGATACATTTATTTTGTACACACATACACATGATCTGGTGTAGTATTGCAAATGGCACACAGTGGTTTAGAACCCACCTCTAAAATATGAGATTCAGGTATTTCTCTGACTTGGACCACTTTCTCATGAAAGTGAGAGATGGCAGGTTTGATCAGGTTTGTGTGAGCAATATGATAGTGTGATAGTGTGAGCAGAATGAATGAGTTCTCTGACTTAAATATACCTGTTTTAATTTAAAGAGAGTATGTATCTAGGGGAATTTACTTAATGAGGTGTTAAGAGCACTATTTTTAGAATTTGTGGATGCAGCCAAAATTAAATGACACGTTCTAATGGAGGCAGCTGAGAAAGGAAGAACATTTTAACTGGCCCTGGGAGGAAGCTTTAGCTATTTCCATTGGAGTACACAGAGAGGACAACTCAGGACTAAAGGGCATTCTAGTAGTGGAGCAGGGGAGAGGGAGGGACCTGCTGTTTTAATGTAGGATGAGCAACCTGATCCAAAATGAAATGTGATGGGAAAGTTTGACATTGCCTCTGGGAACTGTGAGGATCAGGTGAGAGGCAGGGATGAAGCTACATTCAGAGACCATGAGAACAAGCTGGTTGGCCGTTTTCTATTTAAATAATAGGTTGGAACTTGAGAGTCAGAGGGAACTCTCTGCTTCATCTAGAAGTTTAGGGAGTTGAGTACAGACAGATTGATTTAAAATGGAGACCAGGCATCTCAGAAATGGAAATGGAAATTGTGACTGAACATCAACACTTGAATGGAGCTCATAAATACAATTACAGTAATTTTTGGAACTAAATGGTTGAGGAATGCCTTCTGCTGGGTATGGTACAACAAGGTTCTTCGACTAGAGTGATCATAGCCCTTCTGTGTTTTAAGTTTCACTCTTAAGGAAAAATGTGTGTATATGTGTATTGTAATTGACATAGGGCACATGGAACTGTGACTTATATTTTGAATTTACATAGTCTATTTTATACTCTTGTATCTCATTACAATACATGTTTTGCTCTTGAACCATGTTTTGAATCAGGGACATATGTCTTCATACTCCTAAAGCTAGTTTCATATCTTTAATGTAATCAACAATAGTAAATGAAAAGAATCATTTCAAAATTAATTCACATATAATATGCTTTATTAAGTAGCTTTCACTACATTTCTCAATTAGTGGTGTTAGTTTATAAATTGTGAATATGTATTTATAAGAGACATTTAGTATGTGATTGACGTATAATTAATATTATATTAGTGCAATTGATTCAAGCAAATGTAGACCAGATTTCTCAATTACTAACTTTACCTAAATCCTAGTAACTGTTATCACTAGCATAAATAGGGTGAATGTAGCACAGATTATTTGCTGCCCGTGAAAACTCATCTCCCCTTCTGGGCACATGGCTAGACTCTATTACCCACTACCTACTGCAGTAAGAGGCATAGCCATACGAGTGAGCTCTAGCCAATGAGATGTGACTCAGAGTGATGAATGACACACTCATGCGCAGCCTATAAAACATTTCATGCATATCTTACATATTCTCATCCCATATATGCCCACTTGAATGGAGATGACCCCTAAGGAGATGACCCCTGAGGTATTTTCCCATGTTTAAAATAGGTCTTGAGTAACTTCATGGATAAGGCCCATATCAATAACCTGTTTATTCACATAGTCAAGATACAAACTTCTATTGCTTTCAGATTATTTTCCATTTTTGGGTCTATTATTATAGCAGATAACCTACTCTAACAAATTCAGATTTCATCTTGAAAAACTGAATAGCTTAGTTGCCCCTCCCTATTACTCAGGGCAGTAATGAAATTCACAGAGAACAATTTAAAAGCTTAATTTGGAAATCTGAAGTCACATTACAGTTTTGGATAGAACTGTTTCAGAAGTATAAGCACCCCTTAAACCCAAAGGCCCCAAATCCTAAGGCATTGTGGATAATGAATAAACTTCTCTTTTATGCATCCAAAATGGTACAGCTATGTCTCATCCTCGGGAAAATTAAGAAAATTGTCCCTCAAATCATTTTCCATAGGATTTAATTCCTTCAGAATCCAGATGAGAAAGGCTGGAAGCATCACAAAAAACATGGCAAATGTAGGCCTATATCTAAATTGATATAAAATACACATATACAGTTTATATATCTTTATCCTACTATATATGTATTGATTTATCATATCTAGTTGTGTATTCCTCCAGAGTTTATAGTCTTGAATACCCTTATGACCTGTGTGCACTGCAATTGTCCAATATTGAAATTTATACCTTTGTTTTGGCTGTATACAAAATATACTGATACTTTCTAGTATCAGTCATGAATTATAAATCAGATGTTCCAGTGTGCCTTATGTCTACTTAGCACAACTTCTATGGAAAATACTGGATTTGGGGACCTAATCTAAGCTGTAGGTATCGTGGGCCTGTGGATCTGTCCTTTGCATTCATTACTGAATGGATGAATGAATGAATGAATGATGAATGAATGGATGACTGTTGCATGTTGGGCAATTATTCTCGAACATTTATAATTTTGGGATGCCTGGGTGGCTCAGTTGGTTAAGAAACTGCCTTTGGCTCACGTCATGATCTTAGAGTCTTAGGATGGAGTCCTGCATTGGGCTCCCTGCTCAGTGGGGAGTCTGTTTCTCCCTCTGACCCTCCCCCATCTCGTGCTCTCTCTCTCTCTCTCTCTCTCTCTCTCTCTCTCATTCTCTCTCTCTCAAATAAATAAATAAAATAAAAAAATAATCCTACAATGTCTTAATTCCTCAATATTTCCATTCCCCTCTGGCAGCAGAGAAGGATGAGATTGCAGGGCAAATATTTAGAATAATTGACATTAACACTTGAAGGTTGTTTTCAGTGCAGCCTGCATAAAGGAATTACCAGGAGCGCTCTCTAAAAATATGCCCCTGTAAATTTGGAGGTAAGTAGCATCAGGATTTTTTTTTTTTTTTAATTCTCCCATAGTTTCTAATGTGCAGCCAGGGTTGAGAAACCTGGGCTAGAACAGCATTTCCTTTTCTTGTTTGGTCATAAGAATTAGCTGGCAATCTTGTTTAAAAGTATAAATTCTTAGGCCCAATTCAGGACATTCTTAATCTGTGCCTTTGAATCTGCTTTTGTTTTTTTTTAATAAGAGGTCTTAGGTGATGCTTATGATTGGAAAATTGGGGAAAATACTTCATTAGTCTCTAATCTCTTCTAGAAAAAGTGCTGTGGGTTCATTCTCAGCTATATCCTCAGGCATAGCACAGACTCTGATTCACATCAAGCACTCAAGTATTTATATTAATTCATTAATTTATTTATTTTTAAAATGGAAATGGATGAGAAAAATTTGACAAAATTTTAGATGTCATGTGTGACTGGCTTAATACTAGAGAATTACAAACGTAGTGTTATGATGGTTTTCATGCATTTCAGTGGGTTCTTTCAAGACCTACAATAATTATTGCATTGTAATCAACTGGTTTGCACTAATCCAGAATTCTTTGCAATACAGTATTTTCCAGTAAATATTAAACTCTATCTGTATGCCATTTATTGAAAAATTCACAAGTGAAAGGAACATCTGAGAGTGGACTCTTTAATTTATGAGAACTGAGGAATACAACTATACCTAATAATTCATTAATTAGAAAAAAATAATTTATGTATTTGTATTTGATTTTTTTAAATGCCAGACTTTTATATTTATACTCAATTGAAAGATGAATGCATACATCAACTTAAAAGCAGTTATTAAAAAATTTTTATGAATAATTTTTTCTTTGATACTTTTTGAAATCTTCACTGATTTAGTTAAATGTCATCTTCAAAATTAAAATTCTTTCAGCCCTTACTAATCTTGTCATTTTATGGTATTATTTGTCATTTTTCATCAGTAAATTGGCTGTTTTTAAATTGTTACTAATTATTTTTCTCTATTTCACCCAAAGAAGCTGACACTCAAAAACCAACAGTAATCATTCTCAGAGGTAGAACCAGACCCCCAATTAATTACTTAAAAAGTAATATAAAGTTAAATAAAAAGAACTATTGGTATGTATGACAATATTGTGGAGTACTTTTCCATCCTGACATGTACGAGAACAAGTGAGGAATTAATAGTGATAACTAATGTCATTTGTATCGTGCTTCACAGTTTACAAAATGCTTTCATATACATATCTCATGAGAATGCAATGGCTACTCTGTGATGGAAGTATCACTACTTCATTGCATAGAGCATTGTTCTACTATGTATTTATACAGAGAAAAGACCATTCATTTGATCCATGCATGTTTGCAGTGATGTTTGGTTTCAATGTCAAAAAATTTGGAAAATGTACTTTTCCAAGGGAATACAGAGACTGTTTGAATTCAGTAACAATTTTTAAAGCCTTTAGTTATAAACCATGCTTTGCAAGCTCCAAGCTGCAAAATGAATATATGAATTGGGCCAAGTGTAAGTTGGTTAGTTTGTAGGTAGTGGGGTCTACAACATATTATAAAGTGCATTCCTGAATAAAGCTATATACATTTAAAAATATTTAGGGGCCTCTGTGTGGTTCAGTTGGTTAAGCATCTGACTCTTGATTTCAGTTCAGGTCATGATCTCAGGGTTCTAGGATTGAGCCTCATGTCAGGCTTCACACTCAGCAGGGAGTCTGTTTGAGATTCTCTCTCCCTCTGAACCTTCCATCCCCCAAATAAATACATAAATCTTTGGAAAAAATGTTTAAAAAATATTTAAACACTATAGAACAGAAGAAACATATCTGTGTGCCTCGTATGCAATTTCTATTCCACACTAGCAGAACATGGGTTGTAAAAGAAGAAATAAAGCAGGAGCACATAAACACAAGGAGATCATATGAGAAATGATTTGGGTCACAAGAATTGCATCTAAGGACTGAAGCACAAAGAACAAAGTTGGTAAATAGCTGTTGCTTATCCAAAATCACCAGCCTCCTTTATCTCTGTGTTCTGACTTGGTTTTGTTGTTGTTACTGTTGTTGGGACAGCATAATATAATGTTAAGAACACTATAAGTTAAGGATATTACCTTGGACTTAGTTTCCTTCTTACGAAAATGGAGATAATAATAACTATATTATAGAATTCTTATGAGATTAAATAAGAGCATACATGACAAAGGCTTAGCAGACCTTCTTTCATGTTGTCGGTGGTAAATAAATGGTAGGTATTATCATCACTCTAATCATCATCATTGGAAAGAACCACTTCCTTATTCAGACCTTCAACTTCTCTTTAGTAAATACTTAAAGATCGAAATTAACTTTCAGACCTGTATGGTAAGAAGCTTGCCAAGGGAAAGGCAGAGAGTTCTTTCCTGACTCATATAAATCAACAATCACAAAACCAAAGATAGAGTGTCCCCTTACCTGTAAGCTCATCATTAAGCTCAAACAGCCCCTTTGCTTTAAACCAAAAAGTATTAGGTAAAGTTAGTCAGGCTCTACCTAAAAGCAGCCATACTTGGACCAACTAGGCCATTGCTTTCTGAAATGATATTCACAGAAATGCCCCAAGAATTTGGTTCAGTTAAAAATGCATTGCTTGAATATCTCTGAGATGAAGAGAATAGGATCTCTGCTCTTGAAGCCTGACATGCTCAGAGAGAAAGAAAAATGTAAAAAGGTCATTTCAATGCAAAAATGCAAACATGTCCAAGTTCCCCATATGCATCTTTCCCTTTTCCTCTTTCAGTGGGGCTCCATAAACATTGTAGACTTGCAAGGGTTATCTTCTGTGAGAATACTGAGGGAAGACACATATCTGTTTTTCAAAGTCTAGCTTTAGCTCTGTATCCTCCAGGAAATTCCCACTCTACTTTGATCTTTGGCTTGAAATCCTTTGAAAATTGCTGCTTAATCATTTTGGTCCCTAGTCATTTTTTACTTTACATGAGAAAGAAAATGTCTCCCGTTATATGCTCTATGTACCCAAACAGTATAGTAAATCCAGAAGGATTTACACTCTTTTGAGCAATATGTAATGCAATATCCACATTAACCTGAAAAAGTCAATGTTTTATTGTTGCCATATTAAAGGTCAGTAAAAAATAGTTCATAAATAATAAATGCAATAGTTTGGGCCTCTATTATATTGCAGACACCTGTGAAACTCTATCTTGTAAAATTTGAAGATGTTTTGGTACCATTTAAAGCATTTGGGTTAGATTAGAAACAGAAAAAATGGCAAATATAAACATATCAGTTATACAGTAAATTTTTTTCCACTTTTAATCAACATTTATATATTTGGCCCTGTTTTATAACCTGGTGGGAACAATCTGCACTTTTAGGGCAACAGCACACACATTCATTTCTCCCATAATTGAGGAATTACAGTTAAACAAAACCTTCAACAATCACTCATTTGTTTTAGTCCTACATGCAAAATGTGGGATGACAAGATAACACACCTAAAACATACAAATCACCAGCTTATATTATGCTAATTTATCACCTAAATCTATTTTCTAAGTACTATTATTAAAATTCAAAGAAAAAACTTTTATTAACATAAATGCTTTCAAAAGAGAGTTAAAGAACCCTAGTAACAGCAAAGAAATGACTTTTGCATGAAAACTAATAAATGATTTTAAATTGACTGAATCTCATATATATTTATTTCTAATATCTAAGATTAACCACTCTCATATACAACTTATTTTATATTATCTCTATCTTTCATATCTGTCTCTCCCTTTCATTTCCACTGCCACTAGTGAAATTCTGCTTTTTATTATTTCTCATTTAGATTACTGCAACAACTGGTTCACTAGTTTCTTGACTTCCCTATCAAGTTGATCTTTTACAGAGATGCTGGATTAATCATTCCACACTACAATTCTGAATTTGTGATTTCTAGCTCCACTTCTTCAGTGCCTACTTCTTTCTTGCAGAACAAAGTATAAATTACCTTAAGTCTAGGATTCACTAGTTTCTGTGCTTATATGCCAACTTATCTTTCTGAATTTCTTTCCCAATCTTCTGTTTCCTACATTACAAACACTTTGTACATTTATATACACTTTATCCACCAAAGTGAAACTGTTCGTTGTTGCTATCTATGCCTTTAACTTTCTAATCTCTATTTTCTTAATGTTTTTCCTAAGCCTAGGATGCCCTTCCAAATTCTATACGTCCTTTGGTGCCAAGCTCAAATGTCCCTTCTTCCATGAAGAGGTTTCTAAATTCCTCAGAAGTAATTAATATTACTCTTTCTAAAATTTTATAGAATTTTTTAACATCTCTTTCATAAAATTTATTACTTTATAACTACCACATACTTAGGTAAGCATTTTTCTCCTCTACTGGAACTATGAAAACTCTTTGGGAATGGAGTCATGGCAGCTTCACCTTGTAAGTTCCAATATGTTAAGTATAAAGGCTTTAAATGTAATAGATACTCAAATAGTTGTTGAATAAAAGGCTGAATGGAGTAATTACTTTTTAGTAGTCTCAGAATTGTGGACTTTATACATAAAATTATATATGGGATCTATATGAATGTTATTGATAATCATGAAATGAAAGTTATTGACTTTCAATAATCTGACTTGTTTCATAAATTAGATCAGTGGTTGTCCAGCAATTCTCCACAACACCTTTGGGATTCCAATGAAGTGGTGAAGGGATCTTCCTCCTTGGCAATAGAAAATGGTAAGTGGACAGATTTCTGTACCCTGAATTCTGCCTTCACCTAAAGCTGCTACATTTCGTGTATTGGCCTGCTTGTAAGATTTTGCTTAGAGAAAGCTTTTGCTGTTTAATTTTTTTTTAATCCCTTGGAGTTTCACCCCCTGGCACACTATAATTCTTTATTTGTTTCAAGTCTCTAACCTACACGGGTACATCTTCACATGAAAGCTAGGTAAATGAGCTGCTATGTTTTGGCTGAATTTACTGTTAGAAAAATACCATAATGGTGGCACAAAAATGGTATTTCAGGTCATTTAAATCAGGGCCTCCTATAATACTTGACTTTGTATGAGAACTGACATGCTATAATAGTCATTGATCTAAATGCTGGATCTGACTTTATTGACTTGAGAACTAGCTAGCTGGTGAATCTTACAGACATCACTCTCTTGAAAGATCCCTGAGAGGCAGCTATATAGCTTTCTATTCCTGTAAAAGACAATGACAAAACTTTCTATAGCTTAGCCTTAAAATAGCCTATTGCCTAACCCACATAGTAGAAAACCCCGATTTGCAATATATCTAAGTGAAGTTATACTGTATCCTCACTGAAGATACACTAAAATCTATCTTAGACTCCTAGTGAGTTACACAGTTCTATGTTCATTATTTAGGGAGGGAAATACCTGTTTAAGTCACGGTGTATAATTGGCTGTGTCAGGTTGTGAAGGTACTCCATACCTTTGGCAACATCTACTGCAATAATTAATTTAGACTGCAAATCAAGAATCCTAGAATTTAAAAACAGATTTAGTGAGGATGAAATGGTCAAAGCCAATAACACATCTTTCTAAAAAATACCAGTGGAGTGCGTGATTTGTTAATCTGTATATCTTTCAGCCGTTTTTGCTTTATTGAAGATTATGTTTAAATTTTAAAAATCTGGAAAAATAGCTTTTCTACATCAGATCCTGCTAAATTATAAATCAATTCAGATACCAAACCCTCATATTTAAAATATTCCCCTTGATTTTATAATATTTATAATGCTATACTTAATTTTTTATAATAACATAAAATGGATTCTACTTTAATAACTGAGTGAAACCACACCCTAATTATTGCATGCATATATCTAGGAAGTGAATTAAAATTAGATTTGTGCAAGGCTATTCTTTTTTAAATCTTTAAAAAATAAATGCTATGACCCTTGGTAATTATTTTATTCTCAACTTACATATATCTGCTTTATTAGTATGTCATATTTAGCCTAACTATAATAGTTAGCTTCAGTTGTTAATTTAAATTCCCTGAATTTGTTATCTCCAACTGAATTCCTGTTAAGAAAGCACAGAAGTATTTCTATTCACTAAAACATAATTATTGGGCATAAATTATTAGCCATTTTTAAAATGTCACATTTCCTAGTACTCTGAGATTTCAGAAGGTAAAGGCTCATCCAAGAGGAAAGCCTCTGAGGTACTGCAAGGATAATTCCAATGACACGTAAAATGATAAGTCAGAACAAGAGAACCATACCTCTTCTGTTCATGAAGGAGGGAGAACAGAGAACCCCCTGATATATACTGAGTGACAATGGCAAACTGGCTGGGATCATTCAAGCAAGCACCCACAAACTGAATTACACAGGGATGATTGAGCCGGCAGAGAATGGACACCTCTCGGCAAAACATATCCACATCTGATTTGGAGCAGTAGGTGTTGGCTCGGTAACTGGAAACGGCAGGAACAGGAAATCCTCAGTCAACAGATGGATCAAACTTAGGGGCTTGCCATGCATATGCATCTTAAAGTTCACAACTCCAGTCTGATGCTCAATTGTCTCGTTTGTTTGCTTACCGTTTTATAGCCACTATTTTATTCCTGCATCGTCCTTTATATACTTTCCCAAAAGAACCTAAAATTGTTTAAGAGAAATGAATAAACACATCTTGTCTTGAGCTCATGAAACTAAAGCAGACTACTGTTTTCTTAGGTTACCTGAGCCGATAATCTCATGGAACTCAATTTCTGAGAGCTGAAGATGGAAATGTGAAGGCAATCCAGCCCTTAGGAGGAGAACATCTGCCTTCTCTGCAAACAGGAATTGTTATTTTATTTTTTTAAGACAAAAAAACACACGGATGTATACACATGATGCACATATATACTTTACTTAGACAAAAAATGTCATTCTCTAGTAACATTTAATTTTCCAAATACAATTGACTACTTGGAGACACTAAAACCTTATCACAAATGATCCCTATCCCTCTGCATTAGAAACATGTTAGTTTTCTGTCTCTGTTCCCTGAACTTTGTTATTAGGGCAAAGTGTTTATTCCTAATCTGATCAATAACTATTAGCTTGTCTGCGTGACACATCAACCCTGGAGTACAGTTCATATCACATCATGATATATGAGTTTTATCTGGTCTATCCTTGCTGTATATCACAATGGGCTTAGCCAAATATCCATAAGACAAACCTCAGAGGGATGTCAATTTGATATCAAAAAGTAAGTACTCGAGTCATTCAGAGGAAACATCTCAAACCAAAAATAATTTTTAAAAACTTCAAATTCTAAATAGTTAAATATAATTGATAGTATGTAGAAAATAAATACATATTAATATATATTTATATTATATAACTTATATTTATATAATATATATTAATTTTCCTGATTCAATGTTATTAATTTCTGTGTAGCATACACTCAAAAATTTCGCAAGGTATTACTTATTTGGGATCTTTTGGAAAATAACTTATTTTTTTTTAAATATTTCATTTATTTATTTGACAGAGAGAGATCACAAGTAGGCAGAGAGGCAGGCAGAGAGTGAGGAGGAAGCAGGCTCCCTGCTGAGCAGAGAGCCCGATGTGGGCCTCAATCCCAGGACCCTGAGTTCATGACTTGAGCCGAAGGCAGAGGCTTTCACCCACTGAGCCACCCAGGCACCCCAAAAATAATTTATTTTTTAAAATTTATTTTTCTATGGCAAACCTATTCCCAATTCTCCTTAGCGATATTAATATTTGTAAATTAGACTTCATTAAAAATTCAAATGTCTAGGGGGTGCCTGGGTGGCTCAGTTGGTTAAGCGACTGCCTTCGGCTCAGGTCATGATCCCGGAGATCCGGAATCAAGTCCCACATCGGGCTCCCTGCTCGGTGGGAGGCCTGCTTCTCCCTCTCTCACTCCCCCTGCTTGTGTTCCCTCTCTGGCTATGTTTCTCTCTGTCAAATAAATAAAATCTTTTAAAAAAAAGGATACAAATGTCTATAAGAATTTGATCTTTATTTAATACTTGGGAAATTTTCACTGCTATATCTTCATGAGCCAAGACAGCATGTGCAACATACTACAGCAGGTAAAGGTTAATTATGGAAAGAATGGTTTGTTGATGCTATTGTTTATGTAGGCAAACTAGTCATCATTTATAATATGTAAAACAAAACAGAAAGTTATCATATGTGAGGTAACAGTTATCTTTTGTAATAAAATGTAACAATTGTCTCATATTAAAATACCTTTTGTCATGCTTTTAATCTTCCCCAAGGGTGATGGAAGAGACACATATGAGCCATCTAGAAATCAAATAATATTATAGAGTTGAAAGTAGCATATTTTCTATATAAACATTAAACATTATCAAAAGAAGCAGGTGACAAAAGGAATTTGTTAAGAAAACCAAGTGAGAATATAGTTTTAACCGAGGACTTTTTCTGGATACTGAAACTATATAGCAAGTGTTTATTTAGAGATTACATAAAAAGATTAAAAAAAAAATAAGGCCTAGTAGACTCTGGCAGATTTAATTTGTGTCTGGGTATGAGTATTCTCCAGCCTGCCTTAATAGATTACTGAAATGGAAAACGACTGCTCTCAGCTCACCCAGGCCTTCTTGGTCATGCAGAAACCTCATAAACATTCAGTCCAGGGAATGCTAAATGCAGATTCATGAGTTAGAAAACAGCTTAAGTGAAGGCTTCTTTATTTTCAGCCTCATCCAGACATAAGTTTTCTTAAAATAAGGACAATCTGACATGCCCTCGTCCCTAACCCTAGAATAATAGTAATAGAAATAAAGGTTTATTACCTTTAGGTACAATATTGTGCTAACAACAAAAACTTATTAAGAAAGGGATACCTCCTCCAGGCTGAGAATATTCATTACAGGGCAATTCATCCTGCGGTCTCTTATAATGCTTCAGGAGTGTGACAATTGCATCGTGTCCTTCATGGAAAGACAAAAAGGACAAAGGGTCTTCATTTTTGTTTGATTTATTCAGTTCATCATACAGCTCAAAAATGACTAGAGGTAGCTTGAAACATAGGATATATTTTAAGAGACAATATATTGCAATAGGAATTTAGTACTTTCATTCATTTATTCACCTACTCATTCATTCATTCAAAATAATTCACTGAGACTCTACTACAAGTGAAGCACTGTGTTAAGCACAATACTGGATAGTAGGGATGAAAAGAACAAGGTGACTACGGTCCTATCCTTAAGAAGCTTAGTGTACTTGAAATGTAAATAAGAATTTCTAAATGAGGAAATATGAGGTGCTAAGGCACCATTTAAAGGGTACAAAGTGCATACAGTAACCAGGAGAGAGAAATGTGTTTTCTTTGATTGAACATTACATTGGTCAGCAACGGCAGCAAGATAATTAACATAGGTTTGTGGCAGGAGACAGCTGTCTGTCTGCCTATAAATATTTGTACTCCCCATTCATGGGGGATTTTTGTCACTGAGAATCGCTGTCCACTCAGGGACAAGTTTCCTATAGTCCTTGCAACCAGATGTGGCCTTGTGACAAATTCTCACCGAGGGAACAAAGTAAAAGCAATGCCACTTCCAACTCTGGGCTTTAAGTAAAAGGAGAGCCTTCTCTAATCTTCCCTTCTGCTGACTGGATGCAGGAGGTTTTGAGGCCCTAAGGGATAGGAAAAAGCCATCCATTGACCAGAAATGCCCACTGGACTTCTACACAACTGATAAATAAAATTCTATTATAAAACACTACCGAAATTAAGGGGTTCATTGCAGTAGGTAACATATTGTGAAAGATTAAAAAAAGTGTTAAATGCTCTTCTGAGTAGATGCATGATTTTCAAAAGAGCTAAACTTTCTGATACTATTTTATGTTTTAATTATAAAAATAATCTATTGAAGCTAATTTATACAAGAGAAAAACAAAGTCAGCCTTAAAGACCCTGCCAAGAGACTTGTGAAATGCAACAGAACTCATTGTAAAAATGGCAAGCTTTAGCAATTGAAAAGTCACACATGTTTATCTATCCCAGAGGGTTCATGGTTAACACTTGTTCTGAATACACATAATGTATAGCATATACGTTGAGAGTTATGCCTGCTTATCAAATCACCCTTTCAAAAAAAGAATTAAAATTAATAGAGCATGCAAGATCATGAGATGGGTTAATTAAGATACTAACTAGATTAAAAGCTTTTCCAAATGTAATAACCCAATACCAGTTTCTTCAAGAAAGACAGCATGGACATTGTGCTAAAAATTGCTATAATTTGTAGCAAAATTTAAATCTACAGAGTTAACAACTAGTGACCATATTTTTAATCCACAGATTTCAATTCATGACTGGTTGATCTGTAATTTTCTCAAATCACAGACATAGGTTATGATAAAATAATGAGGAGCCTGTCCTATTAGCACTTTCTTTGTATTCTCCTATGCTCACAATCAGGGAAAGCTCAAGACTCCGATGGGATAAGCCAACAGACACATTTCTAAAGAGCCTAATATGGGCTCAGTTGGTTAAGCATCTGTCTTCAGCTCAGGTCATGATCTGGAAGTCCTGGAATGGAGCCCCACTGCCGGGGCTTCTCCTTCTCCCCATGCCTGCTGCTCCCCTGCGTGTGCTCTCTTTCTCTCTTTGTCAAATAAATTAATTAATTAATTTAATTTAATAAATAAATAAGATTAAAATAAAAAAAGAGCCTATTAGGCAGAAATAACAGATAAGGTTAAGGTTCCTCATAATGTAAACGTTCCTATTAGGCAAAAGGAACACATAACATAAACGTTGTGCTCTTTCTCTCTCTCTGTCAAATAAATAATAATAAAAAATTAAATTAAAACTAAAAAAGAGCCTACTAGGCAGAAGGAACAGATAATGTAAAGGTTCACCTTCAGAAATGAAAGGTGACCAGTGTAGTTGGAATATCACAAGCAAGGATGAGAGTGTTTCCAGGCTTGGGTGGAGAAATAGATAGGCACATATGTGCAGAAGTGCTTCACAAACTTTGTAGTGTGTGTAAGAATCACTGGGAGCACATGTTATTTATTTATATTCTTTAAGGATTTTATTTAAATTCAAGTTAGTTAACATATAGTGTAGTATTTGTTTCAGAGGTAGAATTAGTGATTCATCACTTACATGTAACTCCCAGTGTTCAACACAAGTCTACTCCTTAATACCTATCACACTTTAGACCTTCCCCTCATTACCTTCCCTCCAGCTACCCTTGGTTTGCTTCCTATAGTTGAGTGTTTTGTAATTTCCCCTCTTCTCTGTTTTTATCTTCTTTTATTTTTCCTTCCTTTCCCCTACATTCATCTCTTCAGTTTCTTAAATTCCACATGAGTGAAGTCAAATGGTATTTGTCTTTCTCTGACTGACTTATTTCACTTCACATCAGCATTGCAAATGGCAAGATTTCATTCTTTTTGATGGCTGAATAATATTCCATTGAATATATACCACATCTTTATCCATTTATCCATTGATGGATATCTGGGCTCTTTACATAATTTGGCTATCATTGATAATGGTGCTATAAAGATCAGTGTGCATCAAATCACTATTTTTGTATCCGTTGGATAAACAGTAGTGCAATTGCTCGATCATAGGGGGTAGTTCTATTTTTAACTTTCTGAGGAACCCCATACCGTTTTCTAAAGTGGTTGTACCAGTTTACATTCCTACCAACAGTGGAAGAGGGTTCCCCTTTCTCTGCATCCTCACCAACATCTGTTGTTTCCCGAACTGTTAATTTTAGCAATTCCAACTGGTGGGAGGTGGTATCTCATAGTGGTTTTGATTTGTATTTCCCTGATAAGTGATGTTGAGCATTTTTTCATATGTTTGCTAGTCATTTATGTTCCTTCTTTGAGAAACGTCTGTTCATGTCTTCCACTCATTTCTTGACTGGATTTTTTATTTTTCAGGTTTTGAGTTTGATAAGTTCTTTATAGATTTTGGGTATTAACCCTTTATTTAATATGCCATTTACAAATATCTTCTCCTCTTCCATTGGATGCCTTTTAGCTCTGTTGATTGTTTCCTTTTCTGTGCAGAAGCTTTTTATCCTGATGAAGTTCCCAATAGTTCTCTTTTGTTTTAGTTTCCCTTGCCTCCAGAGATGTGTCCAGTAAGAATTTGCTGCAGCCAAGTTAAAAAGATTGCTGACATTGCTCTCCTGTAGGATCCTGACTCACAATTAGGTCTTTCATCCATTTGGAATTTATTTTTGTGTATGGTATAAGAAAATGGCCCAGTTTCATTGTTCTGCATGTGGTTGTTCAGTTTTCCCAACACCATTTGTTGAAGACACACTCTTTTTTCCATTGGATATTCTTTCTTGCTTTGCTGAAGATGATTTGACCATAAGTTGTGGGTCCATTTCTGGGTTTTCTATTCTGTCCCATTGATCTTAGAGTCTGTTTTTGTACCACACTGTTTTGATGATTATAGCTTTGTAATGTAGCTTGAAGTCTGGGATTGTGATGCCAGTTTGGTTTTCTTTTTCAGCATTCTTTTGGTTCTTTGGGGGTCTTTTGTGGTTGCCTTCAAATTTTAGAATTCTTTGTTCTAGCTCTGTGAAAATGCTAATGTTATTTTGGCAGGGATTGCTTTGAATGTGTAGATTGTTTTGGGTAGTATAGACATTTTAACAGAATTTGTTCTTCCAATTCATGAGCATAGAATGTTTTTCCATTTCTTTGTTTCTTCCTCAACCTCATTCATCAATGTTTTATAGTTTTTAGAATATGGATTTTTTTTTTTTTACCTTTTTGTTAGGTTTATTCTTATCTTGCCATTTTTGGTGCAGTTGCAAATGGGATCAATTCCTTGATTTCTCTTTCTGCTGCTTCATTATTTATGTATAGAAATGCAACCGTTTCTGTGCCTTGATTTTATATCCTGTGACTTTGCTGAATTCCAGCAATTATTTGGTGGAGTCTTTCAGATTTTCCACATAGAATATCATGTTAATCTGCAAAGAGTGAACATTTGACTTCTCCCTTGCCAATTCTGTATGCCTTTATTTATTTTTATTGTCTGATTGCTGAGGCTAGGACTTCCAGTACTATGTAGAACAACAGTGGTGGTGAGAGAGGACATCCCTGTCTTCTTCCTGAAAAGCTCTCAGTTTTTCCCCACTGAAGATGATATTAACTATGGGTATTTTTTTGTATGGCATTCATGATGTTGAGGTATATTCCCTCTATTGCTACTTTGTGGAGAGCTTTTATCAAGAAAGGATGCTTTATTTTTGTCAAATGCCTTTTCTGCCTCTATTGAGAGGAACATATGTTTCTTATACTTTCTTTTATTAATGTGGTATATCACATTGATTGATTTGTGGATCCTGAGCCACCCCTACAGTTTGGGAATAAATCCCGCTCAGTTGTGGTAAATAATCCTTTCAATGTACTGTTGGATCCAATCAGCTAGTATCTTGAGAAATTTTGTATCTATGTTCATCAAGCATATTGGCCTACAATTCTCCTTTTTTAGTGGCGTCTTCTTCTGGTTTTGGAATCAACATAAGGCTGGACTCATAGAATGAGCTTAGAAGTTTTTCTTCCATTTCTATTTTTTGGGAACAGTTTCAGAAGCGTAGGTATTAATTCTTCTTTAATTGTTAGAATTCCCCTTGAAAGACATCCAGCCCTGAAAATTTGTTTGTTGGGAGATTTTTGATTGCTAATTCAATGTCTTTGCTGATTATGGGTCTATTCAGATTTTCTCTTTCTTCCTGTTTCTGTTTTGGCAATTTATGTGCTCCTAAACATTTATCTGTTTCTTCCAGATTAATTTGTTGACATATAATTGCTCATAATATTCTTTTATAATTTTTTGTATTCTTTGGTGTTGATTGTGATCTCTCTTCTTTCATTAATGATTTTCTTTATTTGGGCTCTTGCCCTTTCTCTCTCTCTTTCTCTTTCTCTCTGATAAGTCTCATCAATTTTGTTAATTCTTTCAAAGAAACAGATCCTAGTTTCATTGATAAAGTACATGTTAAACCACAGATTCCTGAGCGCTACCCCCAGAGATTCTGACTGAAAAGTCTATAGTGGGACCTAAGAGTTGCTTTTCTAATAAAGCCCCAGGTGATGCTGATTAGGTGTCCATGCTTTGAGACTATGGATGTGGAGCTTTGGAGTTTAAGAAATTTGGAGTTTAATATAGGTGAGATGGAGGACCACTTTAACTATTTGGAGGACACTATTTGTTTTACTTTTAAAAACGATCCTTATTTACAGATTAGAGCCATGATATGCCCTTCTAAGGCTGTTATAAAGATAAAGTGAGATAATGCATGTGCCTACAATTCTAACATGTAAATATGACTTTCAGATATTTTCACTGCTTTTTTCCCTTACTATTTTGCCTCAAGAATTATAAATGAACTTGGAAACTCTTTAATGGAAATTCACATAAATTTTCTAAATACCAATATATTCCATTTCTATTGCTCCTGTGGTTAATTATTGCAAACTTAGTGGTTTAAACAACACAACTTCATTATCTTACAGCTCTAGAAGTCAGAAGTCCAGAATAATTCTCAATGAGCTAAAGCCAAAGTGTTGGCACTCTTTTCTAGAGGCTCCAGAGGAATATCCATTTCCTTGCTTTTTCTAAGCTCAAAAGGCCATTGACATTTCTTGGCTCTGGCCCCCTTTTTATATTTTCAAAGCTATCAAGAGCCAGCTGAATCCTTCTCACTCCATATCACTGTGACCTCAGCGACCGTTTCCCTCTTCCACATTTAAGGACCCTTGCTATCACATTGGGCCCACAGGGATAATCCAGGATAATTTTTCTCAAAAAGTCATCTAATTAGCAGCCTTAATTCCTCTTTCCCATGTTAGGCAGCATACTCATAAGTTGCTGGGAATTGGCCCTGGACATCTTTGGGGGGCCATTACTCTGCCTACTGCTCCCAGTGTGATAAAAATATCTGTGTGCTCTGTATGTATGTTGGTGCTGCCTTCTGTTGAGGATCTCCCTTTCTTCCTCACTGCTGATGGCCATTTTAGTCTCAGGATAAAAGTAGTACCACCAACAAAAAGTTCTCTAAAATTAAAATACCCCTTCATCTGCCCTTCATCTGTTCCTCTCGACATTGTCTTCCCCCAGTTTAAGAGGACCTGTGGTGCTTTCAGTTGTTCTGTTACTTAATTTGGTCTTTAAGTGTTTGGGACCAGGAAAAAACAAAACAAAGCACATTTTCTTATTTCTGTTTCTCCTTTGGGAAAAACAAAACAACTTAAACCCCACACATTCACCCAAGCATAACAAGCCTTACTTAAATCACAAAGTCCACCTTCACGTCTGTCTCAGCCTCTGTTGAACTGACTGTGGCTGACAGTGGAAAGGGCCTCCTGCTTTCCCCAGTGAAGCAGAAAGCCGCATCTTAAATCCTGACCGTCTGTGTAAGTCAGTGATCACACCCTTGATGTTACCTTTCATTTCAACAGCTCTCTTGGCTCCACTTGCTCTGAGCAGTTTTAATTTCCTGCCAGCACAGTGGCACAATTTGCTGGCATTTTCTTTGGGATGCTTTTCATCAAGAGCCTAATGAGTGCCTGGATTCTGGCTGATGATAAGCATGAGGCTGCCAGGGAAATGCCAAGAGGCCCCTCGGCTCTGGAAGGCATCTCTGCCTGATTTCCCACCTCCTGCTAACTGTGGGCTCAGGCACACATGTATGGGAAATTCTTCACTGCTATCACTGCTCTCACAAACTACCAACGTGCATGCAAAGAAACCTGAAAACCACTAAGGCCCAGTTCCCTGATACTTGGCCACAAGGAGTTAAGCAGAAAAATGCCTTGATGGAACTCACGAAATAGACTTGCTAAGGCAAATTCCTGATAATGGATATACCCAGATAACCAAGGCACACTAATGGAACATGTCCAGAGATAATCAAACTTTCACTAATTAAATAAAATGTTTTCCCATATCTAAGAATTTACTATCTACATCCAAGTATTTTACCCCAAACAGGAGGCTGCTATGTTATTAGTCTAATGTAGTTGTAATAATGGCTTGCACTTTCAGAGGATTACTGATTGGAGCCCATGGGGGTTTTGCTAGCTTGGAGTGTCTTTCATTTCCTGCATCCCACTCTTCAAGTCTGTCTGTATTACTCAAATTTCATGCTTTCACTTTAATTCATTATCTTCTTTTCCTTTCCTTATACTTGGAGTGATTCCTCCCAACCCTAAATCACTTTGCTTTTGACTTTCTGCACATCTTTATTTTATAACTTAGATTGTTTTTTAAGGCAATGAATGCATTGGAAGGGCTGTTCATAGAAAGTTCAGTATGTATATCATGGTCATGTATACAACAGAGAGTTCAAAATTATTCAAGAAGGAAAAAGACATATTTTACTATATTTGTATAAGGGTATCTCTCCAACCCCACCATTTTGTCTTAGGAACAATGAATGCTGTTTACCGCTATGAAAAATTATCTTAATAACATAGAAGAAAACTTGCAATGAAAATTATTTTAAATACTAGATCTGAAGGTTAATGGTAAATGACACTAGTACTAAGATTTTCTCCTTGACCTTGTGACTCTGAGGCCCCCTGGGTCTAAGGTAGAGAACATAGGGATTAGGTCGTGATTATTTAAGTCGAGGAATTCCTATTGACCTCACATCTTCAAAATGCCTAGGTTATCAAAGTAGCACTCTCAGCCTTTTTTTATACATCCCTAAAGGAGGAAACTTTCACAGCAATTATATAGATGAGACTTGGCTCAATATTTTGCTATCTCCCCTTCCCATCATGTTAAAAACTCACTTCCCAAACACACTGAAAAGTGGGATTAAGGATGGCTCCTGCCAAACTTGGCCCACACACAGTCATTTAAATAAGAAGCAAGAAAAATTCAGGACTTGCTATATCTTCTCATCACTTAAATCCAAAAGATACTTTCACAAGAAAGGTTACACACATCCCTCTTCCCCCATATTCTTGTCCATTAATCACCAAATCACCAGAAACAAACAAGAATGCCACCAGCAGTTCTTCTTCACCTTGAGATAAGAATCCAGAATCATAAATGCTTTTGCCAAAAGAACTCTATGCAAACCAAGTTATTTAGCATTCTTCTTTCCCTCATTTCTCTCCTTCCCATATGTCTTTTCTTTTCCCTTCTACAAATATACACTGAGCAACCATTAGAGATCAGCTCAAGTAACATCTTCCCAGGGAAGCCTTCATGATTTCTTGATTTTAAATAGTGCCCTTAAACTTTTTACTTTAAACTTTTTGTGTTTAAACTGTTGTGTTTCCTTTTTAAAATAAGACTTATTTTCTGATAGTTCTATTTGTTTTTTTCTTGCTCATGATGTGTCTCTTCTGCCAGAAATGCAAACTTCCCAAGAACAGGGAAATATTGTCTCTCTAACTCACTGTTTTACCTCAGTTCCTAGCACAGTGCTTATCACATAACTAGGTTTGTAATACATTTTTTTGAATGAATGGCTGAAATCAGGTATGAGGAATATAATGCTGAAATATAAATGCCCTTAATCTTATAATGAACGCTTTCTAGAATAAAAGAAAAAAAATAATGATACAAAAGCTCAAGTTTTATGTAGCCAAGTTCTAGGAAGGAAAAGGTAGAGGATGCTGTCAATGTGCTATTCATAATTGTGTTATTTTACAGTAGGCTAGAGGGGTCAGGAAAGAGTTCCTTAAAGAACTATGCTTTAAGCTAAACTTGAAAGATGAATATGAGTTGATTAAGCAAAAAGGGAGCATAAGAGCCAGAGGGAAATATTTCATAGTTTCAATGCATAGAAAGAGGAGTTTTATTTATTTAGAACATACTTTAAAATCATCTGCTTATTAAAATTTAAGTATTAGAACTGTGCAGTTAATAAGAAACCCATAAAATTTAAAGAAATATCTCCGGAGACAACAGACGAGTGGTGAGTGGGATGCTTGGGAACATCTACTGTATTATGATGAACTAGATGCCATTTAGGGAAACGGGAAATTGAATGTTATGACTGAGACATACTGAGCACCTATTAGGAATCAGTCATTGAATTAGCTTTTTGGAAGACAAAAAATTAATAACTCAAATGTTTGCTCTCAAAAAGATTATTTAATCTGGTAAGGCCAGAGTGTTTCAATATGCAATGGTAAATACAGAGACAGAGATGCACATATGGTGTAATAAAACATAAAGAAAGGACATATATGCTAGCCTGGAACATCAATGAAGACTTTCAGGAAGAGAGGATATGTAAACTTAGTTTTGAAAGCTGAGTAGAAACCAGAAATTGAGAGTGGAGTGGGTTAGAGAGAATGGGTGTGTGTGTGTGTGTGTGTGTGTGTGTGTGTGTGTGTGTGTAGAGCTAGAGAGGACTGTATGAGAAAAGGCTTGCAAACATGGAATAACATGATGTACACAGGGAAAAACGAGTATCTTTGTATTATTAGCATGTAAGTAGATACTGTCTCACAGGGTAATTGTGCACACATGATAAGTTAATGTATATGAAGTATTTAGAATATGCCTGGCACACAGTGAACCCGCACTGAATGTTAGTGAGGTAGCAGATGTAATGATGATCGCAGAATGAGGCATCACTCACATGACAGGAGTGACTGGATATGAGGTTTGAGAAGTAGGAAGGGCACAGGGCATGGGCACAGGGTATGCCATGATAATACATTGGAACATTTTCAATAGGTAATAGTGTGCCAGTGAAAGATGTTAAGCTGGAGATGCTATGACATCTTTTTTTTTTTTTAAGATTTTATTTATTTATTTGATAGAGAGAAACACAGCTAGAGAGGGAACACAAGCAGAGGGACTGAGAGAGGGAGAAGCAGGCTTCCTGCTCAGCAGCAAGTGGGGGGCTCGATCCTGGGTCTCCAGGATCATGACCTGAGCCGAAAGCAGTGGCTTAACCAACTGAGCCACCCAGGTGCCTCCCTATTTACATCTTGAATACTTCTTCGAAACTACAGTTAGAAAATGGAATCAAATAAGCTGACCCCGCCCCCCCCAAAAAAGAAAGAAAGAAAAGAGAAGAGAAGAAAAGAAAAATGTAGTTATGAAGCTATTAAAATAGATCAGGATAAAGATAAGGTTATGAACTAAAACAGTGACAGTAAAAATTAAAAAAAAAGGATGGATTAAAATGTACCTGTGAGGTAAAATTATGAGAACTTTTGATTGAATGGATATGGGAAAAGAGAGATTGAGGGAGGAAAAAGTCACCAAGTATCAATCTAGATCTCTGACTTCAGTGACTACGTGGATGGTAACACTATTAAATGACAGGATGAGTAAGAGATAAGGACAAAAAAGATATTAAGTTCAATTTTGGACTTGCTGAGCTTTATATACTCCTCAGATATCCAAGTAAAAAGATCCAGCATGTCAGTGATGTGGTGGTTTGAAAACATAGCCACAAATTCTGACACTTGTCCATAACTGAGGGGGAAAACCCTGCTATAGTAAAGAGACTTGTAAATTTGTGCTAAATTTTAAAATATTATTTTACATATTTGCATGCTACCACACAAATTAGAATAATGGTTTTAAATTACTTTTTAAATATTTTGATTAGTGATTTTCAAAACCTCCTTAACCTTGCTTCTGTCCTGAGGTTTTAAAATAAATGGTATTACTTGATTCATAAATAAGAAATATAAATACAACAAAACAATACAATTTTGGGTTTTTTTTTATTTGCTTTAAAGATTTATTTATTAGAGAAAAAGAGAGAGATGGCAGGGGAAGGGGCAAAGGGAGAGAATAGTGAAGCAGTGCCCACTAAATGTGGAGCCTGACATAAGGACTTGATCTCGTGACCCATGAGATCAGGACCTGAGCCAAAACCAAGAGTCGGATGCTTAACTGATTGAACCACCCACGTGCCCCACAACAACACATGGTTTTATATATTCTGATTTGTCCCATGGTGTTTGGCAGGGATGTAAACCATTCATTAGAGAGTTTCTAGAGGATGCCCATCATTCTAATATGTAAATATGTCATATTTCTTATTCTACACTAAAACATGTAAATTAGGAAAGACTGAAATTTGGGACTTATGTGAAGCTTGACTGAAGCTTGGCTATGAAGTTAATAATAATGGATATCATTACTTTTATTGAAAATCTGTTATGTTCCAGACATTTAGATCTTATCCCAAACTTTCAGCAGAATTCTGTAAATGATTATTGATTTACTCATTTTAAATCTGAAGATTAAGGCTTACAGAGGTTAAATGACTTGCCGGAAGTCATCATATAATAAGGATGGAATATGAATTGAGATCTGATTCTCAGGTGTTGTGGTAAGAGCTTAAACTCTGCAATAAGACAGAACTCTGTTTGGTACCAGCTCTCTACTTAAGAGCTGTGCGGTCTGTGCAAGAGTGGCTTGGCAGATTGAAGTCTCAAACTTTTAATCTGTAACAGAAAGGTAATACCAATTTAAAGGATTATCTTGATAATTTAATTGTGCATACATATATATGTATGTGCAATAGGCATGTAATGAATGTAAGTTCTTTCAACTACCCATTTTAATGTATGTGGCTTTTGTATTTTTACTTTTAAATTTTTATTTAAATTCTAGTTAACATACAGTGCAATATTGGTTTTAGAAGTAGAATTCAGTGTGTGTGGCTTTTTATATAGTGAAGATTCAAAAATATTTTACTGTGTGTAAATGTGTTACCCCCAACGAAAGTGAAAGTCCTGACCATTCTAATGAGAGTTGGTGCTATTCTATTTGCTTACTTTTTAAAAGAGAGAGTAACAAACAGGTACAATGTAACCAGTACATACAAAATTGCACAGAGATTTTGAAATACCATCTAAATCTTTCATTTATTCCTCCTTTTACCCCAGATCTAATTCACTCGAGCACACTAATGAAGGTTCACTAAACTAAGTAACTAGACTCCCAATTGGTAAGAATTCAATATAAAGAAATTTGGGAATTTATAATCCATTGATGAAAATTTATCAAAAATTTAATGAATCCACTTCTTCTTACTTCAATTCCTCCCCCACTCTTATCTTTTAGTTATTTTTTACTGGTTGAAAACTGTAGAAACTCACAACGGTAAGACTTTATTACTTTTAGAGAATACACTATGGTACGTTGACTATAAATAATTCACACCATACTACACTTGTCAAAAGGAATGAACAAAGTATATATCATGGTACAGGAGCCTTGATTTTTATTGTTTTTGCTCACTTATTCACTAATTCTCCAACTGCAGCTCCCTGTCACTGTGAATTACAGTCGTTCTGATGTATACAAATATTGTATTCTGCGTAATTAGATACTGGGATAGGAGCCTCTGTAAATTACTTTAACTGGTGTCAGTACTGAAGCAAATAAGAAGTTTAAGTTCTGTTTCTGGTTTGGGTTATTTTCTGACCCTAAACAGCCTGACATAAAGAAGTGCTTTTCTTTGTCAAAGGCAGCCTTTTCAAATCTAACTGCCAGACACACTATTGAGCTATGTGTTCAATTCTAATTGGCTGAGATCTTTTCAATTCGGCAGTTTCATCTTTAATGCAATGGATGTAAGATTATGTGTAGGTCTTTTCAATGGGTTTTCCATACTGATGATTAGGGCAGAGGATTTGAACATAAGCAGGCTGCTGACTATTTCTTCTGGCCAATTTAAATTGATTCATACAAGTCCTTTGTACCCCAGGGAAAGAGCAGAACAAATTCAAGTGAGTGAAACAGCTATTGCTACTCTCAGATGGAATAGTAGAAAACAAGGCTGGGGGTAGGGTAGCCAGGTAGAGGAAGGGAAACACTCTAAATACTGTAAAATTAGAGCTCTGAGTAGTCTAGCAGGGAAATACTGCAACTTAACCAGTAGGTTTCTGTTTAGAATCAAGGTCACCAAGAAAATTATTTCCAAGATTGATTTTGATATCTGTAGGTTAAAAGGGCTATGTAAAATCTTCTTTACATCTGATCTTGCAGGGAGCCACAGTGAGTAAACTCTTTCCTGAGTTTCCAAAAGAAAGTTGATAACTCTTACAAAACTCTAAAGCACCTCTGAACTGAATGTCTATATCAGAACAGCAGAGGGTAAGTTAAAAACTTTGTGTCAAGTGAAAATTTTGCCTTTGAACAGAGATAGGTGCTATTGAGAAAAACTCCCAGTTTTCTTTTAAGAGGGGAGAGAAAGAAAGAAAAAGAAGAAAGAAAGAAAGAAAGAAAGAAAGAAAGAAAGAAAGAAAGAAAGAAAGAAGAAAGAAAAAGAAAGAAAGAAAGAAAGAAAGAAAGAAAGAAAGAAAGAAAGAAAGAAAGAAAGAGACAAGACAAGACTAGGATGAGCTATTTAAATTTGGCACATCCAAAAGTACTTCTTTTTAAAAAGACAGAACCTGGCTATGAAGCTCCCTTCTGGTTTATCTCTCCAAGGAGAGAACAAGGCACAGGACAAACCACGATTGGACCATTTCTACATCTCTATCCTATAAAAAGGAACTTCAAATAAAGTTTTAGTGTTTCCTCAACTGCATCTTCAAGTTGCTCAGGAAAATCCTCATCAGTTATGCCACATCAGTTAATTTGGGGACTCCCTCTCTGAGGTAAAAAGGAAAACATTTCTTTATTCAAAGAAAACAGGGACAGTGCACTGTTGACAATATTTCAAAATTTCAGTCTTCCCTGAATATATGAAAACAATGAAACAATTTTTCCTAGCAAGAGAAAATAGCAACAATTTCATTTTGTTGGTTTTGACTTGTTCTGCTCTAGAACATATGCAAAGCATCCATCTGTCTCTTGGGTACTAACATTCAATTTGTTAAAATTCATAGTAGTAACCAAATATGACACTGATGCCTAGCACATTAGCTGAACAAATAAGGGTGACAAGAATGGCAGATGTTGCAGAGACTAGTGGGTAAATCCTCTAAGCTAAAAGATTTTTGTTGCTGTCATTTGGTAAGAAATTCTGGGAACTTATACAATGGCTCATTGTTTCTTAAAGTGTGGAATTCCATAAAAAATAAAACTAAAGCCAATTTTCAACTATCACTCTCAGTCAACTAAAAACAAACAAAGCCAACCTCTGTGAAGAGCTATAGTAGCTACATCTGAGCTGTCTTCTGGAAGACTAATGCTTTGTAAACAGTCTTTCTCTGAAACTCAAGTTTTCTTGAGAGACACTGTCTGAGAATCACTTGAATAAATGCAATGTGATGAGTAAGTAGAACTTAGTAAGCCCTCCCTAGGTTTCAAAATATGTAAGATTCTTCAATTGATACTCAAACACAGAACTACCTGGAATTTATTTTATAAAAATTGAAAGGTCCTTATACCTAACAGAAATGCATCCAGATATTCATCAAAAGCCATGTACGTGAATGTTAATAGCAGAAGTATTCTTCATAGTCCCCAACTGTAAATTATCTAAATGCCCCTAAACAGTAGAATGAATAGTGAGATAATAACAAAACATTAAACTATACAACAAGAATGAACAATGTACAACTACCTGAAATAATATGAGTGAATCTCACAAATTATTGGTCAAAAGAAGCCAGACTTGAAAATGTATATACCAGGACATTCCACTTGTATAAAGTACAGAGAGAGGTAAAGCTAGTCTGTACTCCAAGAAGGCAGTGGTACACTTTCTGGACAATGACTGGAAGAGAATGTAAATGTGTTTTTTGGGGGATGTTGACCATATTCAGTTTCTTCATCTGGATGCTGGGTGTTGGACGTGAGTTCAGTTTGTGACAATTTATCGAGCTATACAATGTGCAAACGTGTATGCACGCACATTTGTATCTACACAATGCTAAAAAAAAAGCATAAAACATAATAGGGCTACATCCAACTCATTCCTTACTTTACCATGTCTGTTTACATGTCTCTATTAAAGTAAGTCCTGTAATCATTTCTTCACTAACAGTTTTCAGATCTAGATTTTTCTTTCTCTCTGTGTGCTTACAACTCCCCATTTCTAGCTATCAAATTCCATCTCTCTTTTAATTGATAAAATTTCATGTTCCACTTCAGGCAGAAGTTTAGATCAAATTTTAAATCAAATTAGTAGCCTAAGAAATCTTCCACACTGTTTTAGTATGAACATCTAAGATTCTAGCATTTAAAAACAGAACACTTCTTGACGTACTTTAAACATCCTAATAAGACAGGCAGCAAAGTTTGGTATACATTACAGCATTTAGTTGTAGTCCTCTGATTTCAATGGCAATGTATACTTTTCCATTTCACCTGAAAATTTAAACTCCGCAGGCGCTTATGTGTATATATAGAGCTTGCTGAGGAGGTACACTATATCTTAAAATAATAATGAAGTGCTATTTAACCTTTGATTATTTCTAGTTTCTTCTCCCTTAAAATGTAGAGCTCATTATTGATCATCTCTATTTCTGAACTACTACTATTAGCACTGTTATCAGTACCGAACTACCAATTATTAGTACTTACTATGTGCCAGCCAGGGTTGTGATCAATATGCATATATTATCTCATTTAATCTTTACAATCTTGTTAGTAGGAGCTGTTATTATTCTCATTCTTTCAGAAGAAACTGAAATTCAGCAAAGATAGATGACTTGCCCAAGATCAAAGAACATAGCATGATTTAAACCCAGGTGTTCTCACATCAAAATCCAAAGTTTTATTACTTTGAGCTCATGTAAGTTTACACATATGCACTAATCTTTGGTTCCTTTACTTTTTCTAATTCAGGCATTGTTAGCAAGGTCAGATGTAACAAATATCCCCTTTTTTAGTATTTATTTCATTAAAATAATTTGAATCCATGTATAAATTCCCCTGTGTAAGAGATAGAGTCTAGCTCTATGTCTATTCTAAGAAAGTAACTATTATTACATATCACAATTTTGTTTCTCTAATACCTAGGACTGGCATAGCTCATTCCCTTTTCAAAGTGTCAATATCAAGAATTTCTTCAGTTCATCTGCAGCCCTAGAATTGCCTTCTCTAGTGATGGCCTATTGACTCTTTGATCAAGTTCTCAAAGACTCAAATATAATCTATAGATGAAATGGAAGTATACAAGTCATACAAGTAAAAGAATTATTAATGCATTGACATAATCTATGCATAAAAGCTCAATGCAACACTATGGAGAGGCAATGAGGACAAATATACCTTTTTCATAAGCCCACATCAAACATGTCTGCTCATCTTTTTCACCACTAGACCTGCTGGGATCACAAGCTACCAGATTTATATCAGCTCCATTATCCAGTAAGAACTGAACCAGGCGAATGTGACCATGGTAGCAAGCAGAGTGCAATCCTATAATAGAATGAAAGTATGAAAGGAGAAAAGAGGAAAACTGAACCCCAATTTTCAAAAGACAGTTATTATCATAACATAGCATTATTGCCAGAGATACAAAGCAGAGGCAAATTTATTTGATAAAGAATTAATTCTATTATTGAGCAAACACAACATACTTTAAGCAAAAGAAGTATCCTATACTAGTTGATCCAGATAGACTGCTTTATGTTTAGTTCAATTTTTAGTATTTCTACATGCACTGAAATTACCAAGAACAAATGTTAGCATCTTTGTGCAAGAACAAAGACTCAAAACAAGTGTTATTCTTGAGCAGCAAGAAAAATAGGCAGTGTGGTCAGTCTGTTCCTGGTACGGGCCATAATAGATGCATCAAGTGTAGATAATTTACCACAATAATGAAAATGACCAAAAGTCAGTCTGCTTTTTATTGTCACCATGCAAACATCAATTCTAAATGATATCACTGATAAAACATCCCTCCTCATTAAGGTTGACCACTCTGTCTTTCCTCTTCCCTCAGAGCACACCACTGTTCTTAGGCATTGATATGTATTAATGTGTCAATATAATGTTTTGCCAAAGTCTTACCTGTGTGCCCATCCCTTCCTTGGTGGTTGATACTTATGACATTTTGATCAAGAAGGAATTTAACCAGGTCAATGCTCTTACCGTAGGTACAAGCACTGCAAAACACAAAAGAAGGAAAAGACTTCTGTTATGAGTTAAACTGTGTATCCCACAAATTAATGTGTTGAAGCCCTCTTATAACTTCACAATGTGACTGTATTTAAAGGGGAACAGTTTAAAGAGGCATTTAAATTAAAATGGAATCATTAGGATGGGCCCTATTCCAATATGACTGCTGTACTTATAAGAAAGGAATATTAGTATACAGATGACACAGACAGAGGGACAATCATGTGAAGACACAAGGAAAATGTGGCTATTTATAAGCCCAGAAGAGAGATCTCAGAAGAAACCAAATCTGGTGACATCAAGATCTTGGTCTTCTAGTCTCCAGAACTGTGAGAAAGTAAATTTCTGGTGTTCAAGCCATCCAGTCTGTTGTATTTTGTTATGGCAACTTTAAAAAATGAATACAACTCTGATTCACCCAAGCAATTCCAGATGCTAATGTGTATATAAGATTGTTAAAAAGACAAAGTAAGTAGAAGAAGGAAATGAGAGAGGAGAAGGGAGTGAAAAAAAAAAGCACATATAAAATATAATCCTGAGATTCCCAAATCTGGGCATTCAAGATAAGAAGTTGCATAAAATTTCTAGTATCTCACTATTAAATATTTCCCATGATATTCTTTCTCATAAAAGGAGGACAAATATTGCAAGATTTTCATGCATTTTTAACTACAAGACCTAGGCATTCTGCAGGACAACTGAATGGGAGAACCTAGAAGGGTCCTGAGAGACTTAGGTGACACCTGGACTTGTGATTGGCATCAGAAGTAGCAGGCAGAAATCTTATGGGACTGAGCCCTTAGCTTGTAGGATCTAACACTAATTCCAGGTAGATGGTATCAGAATTGAATTGAATTGTAGGACACATACTTGCAGAAAATTGGAGAATTGTTTGGTGTGGCAAAAACCCACTCATGACTAGTGTCATGTATTTCAGAAGTAAAGTATTGAATTTTGTAGAACAGTACAGAAAAACAGTGTGTTTTTCCTTCCAAACTTGGTTCTAGAAGGGGTAGTTCATTGGGTCTTAATATTTCCACTTCCTGGCATGATCTTGGCAATCTTTTTTCTTTTTAATGAAATGTCATTGTTTTCCTTAAGGAAATAAATTATTTATTTAGCTGAACTCTTATTCCATCTATGAAGTCTTATGAACCAAGGGCTGAGTTCATTGCCATCTCTACTCTTTCTTTGTCATTTCAGACTTATGGTACTTATCATATTTTGTTATGATGATGGATATATATCTCTGATTACCTTGATATCTTACAACAGAGTTCCTTTCAAAAGGGAAGGGATGGTGTCATCTTAATGTTCCTACCACTGTCAACCCAAGGCAAATCCTTAGTAAGTCATTCTTGAAAAATTGAGTGAATGAAAGATCAGTGTAATAGATCATATCGCCATTAATTATTTGCATTATAAGTAAAACCCATAACACTACACTATTAATGTTCCACTGTTGGAATTGCCACATTGATTCTTCTCAAAGCAATGAGTTACAGGAATTAATGAGTTCTGAGTATATATATGTATATGTTCTGAGTATATATACATATATATACATATGCGTGTATATATGTGTATGTGTATATATACATATGAAAACAATAACAGAAATGTATTCAAGTGCTTTCTATTGAGTGCAAGAGTGCAAGGCACTGTAACATTTACATAGAAAAATTTCAGAACCAGAGTGAACGCCTCATGTAAAAGGAGATTTTTTTTTATAAATATGTACTTACAATGAATCAAATAAAAATATTAATATGTTATTCCTAGTAGCTACAGGCTTATAAAAATAAAATGACTGGATACCTACTTTGAACTCACTTCACTAAACTTGTCATATAGACTCTTCTGAAAGTGACAATCATCTTTTGATTTTAGTTGGTCCCAATTTATGTGCACAGAGTAACAAAATGATTTGAAAACTAGCTTGAGGTGTCAGCCTTAACAAACATGACCTAATGGGGAATGAGAACACTAGTAACCATATATATCAGTTCTGCCAATTATCCTTGGGGAGAAATTCCACTGACCCATTTTGACTCAAAGCATGATCTAAAGAGTTCTTGCATCTTTTCTGTTATAGAGCATGTAGCACACAGACAAAATATTTTGGTACTAGAACATGAAGATATATTAAAAAAACACAGAATTTGGAATCAGGCAGGTATTTAATACATGATTTCCTAGTCATAGATTTTTTGACAAGTTATTTAGCTTCTCTGAGCCTCAATCTTCTCATCTGCAAAAGAGGAATAATAAATCCTACTTCATTAAATGGCTATAAGGATGAAATGAGATAATGGATGAGAATCATCTGGCATATATTCACTACTCCATAAATGTTAGCACTCTTCAGCTCCCTTTTGGCTGACCTTTTTTTCTGATAAGAAAAATCTGAGCATCCAAGCAATATTGGACAGATTTATGCCTTAAGAGAAAGCATAAGCTTAATATTAATTCAGTATGAAAAAAGTCTCCTCATGTCTATTAGTCGCCAGTTCAAAACAAACACTATGTAAATAACATATTAGTTTCAAATACTTTTTTTAGAAGTTGCAAACCAGCCAAGAAATTTGTAATGTGTAGGTAAATGATCTTATAGTTAAGGTTTATTAAATTAAAAGTACTATGTTTTTATAGCAAACTATAATTATAGTTTAACTCATTGTTAAAAATGAGGGTTTCAAATTTTATAAGACATCTGCCTTTCTTTTGGCTATTTTAGGGAACTCTGGCTCTGAATTTTTAACATATTTCCTCCTTTTCTAGAGCACACTGTAAAGGACTCTCATGAGACTCTCCTTCCTAGAAAGGAGTTAATACCTTCTTAGGAGTCTCAGTGGCCACCCTGACTAGGCTTTTACAGGCTGACAGATGGATGTCTTAGATAGGTAAGATACATTTGCACATAAGGTTTAAGTGGTAAGGAAAAAAGTGTCACATTTGATGCTGATGAATTCTGGTAATGAGATTCTTGTCGGAGGAGGATTATGCGTACTGCCCCTTTTGGCAGCTTTCTGTGGAGTGAAGTGGAATAGAAGCAATATGCTTACAGATGTTGATATGCCTGTTGCCTTGGCAACATCAGTCTCTGTCTTTGTGGCTGCTGCCAGGAATGCAGCATCTGGCTCTGGCCCCATCTGTCCTACTGACTGCAGCATCTGCCTCTACCTTTTCTTCTGTGCATCTAGCTTGGGCTCCTTGTCCTCTGCCCACCCTCTGCTCTTGCTCTCTGATTGCAACATCTGCCACTATTCATTCTTGCTTTTTGTACACAACTTCAGGTGCTGAAGGGTATCAGCTACCCTTAGTGGCTATTGAACTTAAAACATTCTTTTACCTGTGAAAAGCTGTTTCACTGAAGATGTTTTCTTTAGTCAGGCTTTCAATCCCTGATATTTGAATGATTTCCTTGGCAACATCAAATTTGCCATTGTAGCATGCCCTAGAATTAAAGAAAAGATCTTGATAATAGTAAGAAGGTACATGTGGTAGAGCTGGAGGACACAGGGAACTATTCATATTACTCACAGGTGCAAAGGGGTATCTCCATAGATATTAACAACATGTGGCTGAACTTCACTATCACTCTGGAGCAGGTACTTCACTATATCATGGTGTCCAAAGCGAGAACAGAAATGGAGTGGGACATGGTCTTCATTGTCCTGGGCATTCACTGTCATCAATAAGAAAGGAAAAGTATGTTATCTGGAATCCTCTCTGTCTCAGCTTTCTCGTGTGTGGTGTCAGGAACTTTTTTAAGTGCCCGAGAGACTCTTGGAAATTGCCAATTAATGGTAATAATAAAGGAAATTAAGTGCAACCAATTTAAAAAGTTATAATTCTGTTCTATTGCCCATTACCACATTAAACTGGGTTTCTTCTAGCTTCCATAAATTCTATGGAATGCATCTAATCAAATTTACCTTGCACAATGGAATAGTTCAAGAAACTAATAAGCATACAAAAGATCCTCATGGCCTTATTTCCACAAGTATCTCCTTCTAAATTGATGTTTTTTTTCCTTTGTAAGATGTTAAAAATTACAGATCCTGGCTAAAGTACCATTCCTAGAGATTTTGGTTCAATACGTTAGAGTGGGGCCTAGCACTGTGTATGTTTAGAACACTATTTAGGAGTGTACCCCTGACGGAGCATTATTATGCTACATAATACACAGCATAACATAATGAAAAGACAAGCTCTAGAGCGAGGCAGACCTCATCAATTATATTTCCTTAGACAGTTATTTAACATTCAATTGTTCACTCAGTAGTGGGCATCTGTCCTCTCTTTGGCTCAGCCAGCCTCATAACCCCTTTGGACATTTGGAGAGTACTGACTAGAGGCCAAGACCATGTTTAATCATAGGAGATGAAAATATGCTCTCCAAGCCTCCTTTGCAGGGAGGATTGGCAGAGAGTGGCCGCCATATGTCTTGGTTTAGGCTTTACCCTAGCATAGTTTTTAAAAGTGACTCCTTCACTCTCAAGAGTGTCCTGGTTTGGACACTTATCTATGGGCTCCTCCAATCAACACATTATATCAGACTCTGACATCAGAGCTGATGACATAAAAAAGCAGAACCTAATCTATCTTGGCAATGCAGCAATAACAGAGTAGCTCCACCCAACTTCCAGTAGTAGTGATTCTACTCACAGACTCAGTGCCCTACATGGTTCGGTGCCAGAAGCACAAGTGTTGGCATGTGAGTCTAGCAGTAGCAGTGTGTCTTCAAATGACTACTTTTGGGCTCTGTTTGTGGACATTGTTCCTTACTGTGAGAATTCCAAACCTGGCTTTCCATCCTGTCCTGGGGAAGATTCTGCACTCTGGTATCCTTTACTATGTTCCTTTTCTGCTTAAATTAGCAAGGGTTAGTTTCCTATGCTTAAGGATAAGAACACCTGATTGATACATACTCATTCCCCAACAAGTATAAAATGATCACTGTATGCCAACCACTTTGCTAAGTGTTGAAGATACTGATTCATTATTAATGACTGGATATAATAACAGTACTGTTGCAGGGATGCTGAAAAGATTAAAGGAGATCGTGACCAGAAAGTATCTAGCATGTTGCCTGCCACATATTAGACATTAAGTGAAAGTGTCTATTCTTTTTTACTAATTTCCCTCCTAGAAATCTGCTAAGTGCTAAGGCCAACATGCTATAAATTTGTAAATTTGTATAGAATCTATACCCTCAAATAACCCACAATGTAGTTGAATATTTAATAATTCCAGAAGTAATAACTTAACACCAAGATGCTAAATTCTAGATCTACTTTAGTGAAATTTTTTTTTTTTTAAGATTTTATTTATTTGACAGAGAGAAACATAGCCAGAGAGGGAACACAAGCAGGGGGAGTGAGAGAGGGAGAAGCAGGCCTCCTGCTGAGCAGGGAGCCTGATGTGGGACTCCTGGGTCTCCGGGGGGGGGGGGGGGTAGGGGGGATTATGACCTGAGGCGAAGGCAGTCACTTAACCAACTGAGCCACCCAGGCGCCCCTGCTTTAGTGAAATTTTTAAAACTAAAATAACTGAAACATCTGTTCTATAGCTATTTATTGTATTTGATTACTTTGTTAATCTGTTTAAGGTGTTTTATTCAAAATAGAAAATAACAGTCCTTAGCAAATCCAATTATTCTCATTCTTATAGGTATCTATAATAAAAATTATCCTTAGAAGCAAAAGAATTGAAGAAAAAAAAGTAAAGGATATGTAGGAAGGAAAAGAAAGGGAAGGTAATTGTTAATTTTATAAAACATGTGCAAATAGTTTATTACTACCATTGTTACAATCATCATTTAACATTTAATGAACACAGGTCTTGTACCTGCTATATTTGGAGACAATGATTCTTATTTTATTGTCCTGCAAGATCTAAGCCAAAAGGAAATCTTTAACAAAGTCACTGAACTTCTCCTCCCAAGGCCATTATTAAAAAATAAATCTTTGAATCTTTTTATTAATGAGTAGCTCAGAAGGACATCTTTCCTTCAGAAGGATGTTCCTGGTTATTTTGATTATCTTTCTTTTTATGATACTTCTTCTTTGTTCACATTCTGTTGGAAGCCAGGGAAGTCAATACCATGAGTCAATGCTTTGGAACAGTAGGGAGTCCAGGGCAACTGGAGGTCACGTAAGAGTTCTTGAGGACCAGAGGGAACATTGTAAAGCAGAATGCAGCACAATCTTCCATTAATTCATAGTTTGCCTTTGGCCATCCCCGGCCCCACCCAACATTATTCTTCTCTGGCTGAGTCAATAAACTTCAAAGTAGATTATCTACTTGGTGAATTACCTGCAGCAGCCTAGAGGTTCTTCTCATCAAAGATATAAATACCAACCGAAGGGACAAGCCAGGAGAGATCTGGATCAGACATAGAGTTTATATATACACATTTATATTTCTGTTTCAGCCATTGTGTTCTACTTAGTTTTGTCTTGGATTAATGTCTAGTGACAAAAAAATGTGTATATAGTATTATATCTTATCTGAAGGAAACTGAATGTATGAATGGTATTCTATTTGCTCTAATTTCACATTTTATTGAGAGTTAAATAAAGAAATTTCAAACAAAGAAATAGATATAAGTCATTATTAGGAAACTATTTAGTGCTTAGTCCTCCACTTTGAAGAGCATATGTGTTTAATAATGTCTTTTTGAAAGAAAGAGTGAGTGAATGGGTGGGTAGATGGATACTACTTCTTGCTTATCTCTGCTTATTGATCTTAAAGATAAAGTAAAAATTTCCATAGTCACCCAATAATGTAAGCACTTCCCATTAGCTCTCTAAAACAACTCCCAAGTGTGTCTTAAATATTTTCTTTTTTTCTTTTTAAAAGATTTTATTTATTTGACAGAGAGGAACATAGCTTAGAGAGGGAACACAAGCAGGGGGAGTGAAAGAGGGAGAAGCAGGCTTCCTGCAAAGCAGAGAGCCCGATGTGGGACTTGATCCCGGGTCTCCAGGATCATGACCTGAGCCGAAGGCAATTGCCCAACCAACTGAGCCACCCAGGTGCCCCTTAAATACATTTTCAAAAACAACTCTGTGTACTAGCTCTGACAAGGTATAGTTTTAGGAATAAAATACTTCCTCTTCCTGGCCAAACTTTAGAAATTTTTGTGACTTTATATAATATCCAGTTCTATGTGAAAGGGACTATAACATTTAATAGTCAGATGACAAAAAATTAATAAATCCTGAATTTAGAATTTTCCATTTTTAACTTCATTAAAATGATAAGTTATGAAGGCTCTATTACTACTTTCTTCTTATGGAGTCCAGCAATATTTTGACCTTTTCCATCTCACCCAATAAGCATTATATTTCTCCTTTTTCATTTTCTTATGTGGAACAAAGAAGAAGACTAGAGACTTGAAACATATGTGACTGAATAGGTCAGCCTCCCGAACATGCTGAACTGAGGAGGTTGCTTTCAGAATTACATTTTGGCTAATTTTGTAGGCTGAATTTATTTTCATCTGTGATATTCTGTTACCATGGAGACATACTGTAAATACCAGGTTTTGAATTGTGTCCCTTTTGGGGTCATTATTTCACTCTTCCTCCTATGTCCATTTACCACAGGCAAGGGCAGATCTAAAATAAATCATCTGGAGGCTTAGCTACACTTTGGAATAAATGAACTAGCTGATACTAAATCTAGTATGGTGTCTAGTAGCATAACAGATCTGGTTTATTCTTTGTAAGTGGTTGAAGTACAAAAGGGACTTAAATATCCAGTGTATTAGAAGGAAATAAAAATACATAAAAATCTGAGTCATGCTGTCTCGTGATATTCTAAATGATTGAGTATAAAGCATGTAGAGCTTGTGTCAATCAGAAAGAAAGGGCTGAAAATTATATCATATGATGCTGGCATGTAGGGGGAATACAGGTGCAGTATACATTTCAATGCCTTTTTTAGAAGAGAACTTTGATCCTGGAGACATGCTGATCAATGATACTCATTTTGACACCACTGAGTTTTGGAGTTGCACAGAGGAATAAAAAGCTGAGGTTGGAATCAATGATAAAAGGAAAAAAGTGAGCTGTTCCTGACCCTCTGGAAGAGTGAGGCAATTTCAGAAACGCAATTATGTGTTCAGTGGCTCATACAGGTGTAACTTTGCCTATTCTAAACCAACAAAATCAAAGAGATTGCTTAAGCAAGGTCTAAGGAATAGCATTCCTTGTATCCTGACAACACAGGTTATTTATAATAATGCTATAGAAAAAAAAATACCTCAGTTATTACATACTGGCTCATAGAAAATGACACCAACTATGTTTCTCAAACTTTAGAAAATAAAATGGCCCTTTTTCCAACATGAAAACTGCGCCAGCCTCTTCCCATATATATCTCGGAAGTCTTTACATTTTCCTCATGTGTAGGTGAAAATATTGATTATCTTTATTAACTGAATATTGATCTCAATTTTGGACCAAGGCACTGATAGTTGAGAGCTTTGACAACCTTGTTCTTTTGTAAATGTGCATAGTTCCTGCTGCAAAGGCCAGCAGCTCTTACAGCTGGGCTTTTAATTAGGTCTCCTGGGGGTCAATGGAAGAATGTTGGATGTGCTTGAGAGAATTTAATGACAAGATGTAACTCTGAGTGAATTTGTGTCAGAAAATAAAGTTTGTAAAGAAGTGAAAAAGAAAAAGAAAAATTTTTTCAACACTCTACTTTTAATTGACTTTCCAAAATTCACCTTATAACTAAGAAAATTAAAAGTTGTGGGAAATTCTATTCTGTTAACCATATCCTAAAATCTTTCTGTATGTGCTAAAGCTTTTCTTCTTCCAGCTTGATCACACTGCAATGCTGTTTCACTAAAAATAATAATAATATCAAATATTGGGGAGGATACAAGGAGCACCTGGAACTCTCATATATTGCTGTGGGAGTAAAAATAGTACAGACTTAAGAAAACTGTTTCTAATTTCCTAAATAAACATACACATGTAGCAAATCTACACACACACACACACACACATTCCCCAAGGAAGATAAATATACATGTTCACAAAAAAGAATTGAATAAGAATGTTTCAGCATCTACACATACATAAATGTCAAACACTAGAGACATTCAAACATCCATTACGAGGATGCTGGATAAACAAATTGTGGAATATTCATACAACTTTAGTAATAAAAAAGATAAACTATGATACATGCAACAACACTGATAAAATTTAAAATAATATTGTCAGTCAAAAGAAGGCAGTCCCAAATTGTATTAAACTCCAAGAACAGAAAAAAAATTAACCTATGGCAATAGAAGCCAGAATATTGATTACCTTTTGTGGTTAAAGCTATTTACTGAGAAGAAAGGACAAAGGAAGTTTCCATGTGAAAATATTCTATATCTTGATCTGGGTGGTTTTGCATGGATAGTAAATATTTACTTAAGTCAACATTTACTCAAGATTTGAGAATTTTGCTATATGCAAATTTTACCTCAATTAAAAAAATCAGTGAAAAATAACAAAATGAGAATAATTTATCTAAAAAACACTCCTTACTTTTAGTGAAGCACGTAATATATTAAGTGTTGAACTAAAATGTATATGAAATGATTGAATATAGATTTAATTATTACATTAAAAATACTAAATTATAGGGGCACCTGGGTGGCTCAGTTGGTTAAGCGGCTGCCTTCAGCTCAGGTCATGATCCTAGAGACCTGGGATTGAGCCCCTCATTGGACTCCCTGCTCAGCAGGAAGCCTGCTTCTCCCCCTCTCACTCCCCCTGCTTGTGTTTCCTCTCTAGCTGTGTTTCTCTCTGTCAAATAAATAAAATATTTAAATAATAATAATAATACATTATAATTTGTGGGACAAATTAGCATATGCAACTAATCAACTTCAAGATTTTTCTCTGATAAATAACGAAAGTGCAAAAAATATATATATAAAGTAAAAAAAAAAAAACAAATGTCTTCTAAACATATAATCTTACCATCTGCCTTGCTGCCTTCTTGCATCAAGAGTTTTGCAATATTAAAGAATCCTTTTGCAGATGCTAGGTGGAGGGGCCTGTCTCCAACTTCACCACTTACATTTACATCAGCACCAAATTTCAAAAGAAGGCGAGTTACCTAAAGAATCCATTCATTTGAAATTAGCATCAAAAGTCAAACAATAATGCAAAGCTTTCAAAAATATGAAAGAAGACATTATCATTAAAGCTTTATGTTAGATTATTTTTACCAGAAAATAATAGAGACTCCTAATATAATTGGCCTAAACAATAAAGAATTTATTATTATATCACTTAACAAAAGTCTAAAACTGGAGCAATTTCAGGGTTAGTTCTTCATTGTACATAAATAGTCCTCCCTAAAGTCACCCATAATCTTCCCTAACCATCTTTTCCAAAGTCTTCTGTTCATAGCCACCAGTGTTTACTTGATTCTTGATTTTCACAGCAACTCCATGCATATGGGTCACAGAAGGTCATCTTGCTACTGAAGTTCTGGGTTCTTTTCTGGCTTTGTGATTAAATGGGAGATAGCTGTACTTGCTCTCAGCATCTTCCTAATTAGCTGAGATCCACATTCAAAGGGAGACAGAGATGAAGTATTAAACACGTAAGGAATCTTACAGGGATTGTTTCAGGTACTTTATAAGATTTCTTTAAATTATTTACCTATTCACTTATAACCTTCAAAATAATTTCTCTAAATTTGGCATTGTCTCCGCTGGCCATTTCAGAAGTCAATACAATGATCTCAAGAGGTAAGTTAGAATAAACCTGTGACATCAAAATAACAGTTATGGGAGGAACCCTCAACTGACCTCATGACCACTGAGGTGTTAGCATAACATGAATTCAAACTTCAAAACTATTTTGATTTTCTATGTGGTGGCAAATAAACATCTCAAGAATATGGTACATATTTGATGGAAATTCTAGGCAAAAATTAGCAGTATGGGATGTGGGGAAACTTCCTACTGAGTATAGGTAGATAAAGAACAAGGGTTCTGACGTTAGGATTTATCACATTTAATAAATTATTTGACCTTTCAAAACTTCAGTTTCTTCATTATTAAGATGGGAATCACAATAGCTCCACTTCATAGGGTTGTTACAAGGATTAAATAAATTATCACATGTAAAACACTTAGAAAAGTGCCTGGCACTCAATAAATATTAGCAGAAGTGGTAGTACCAACGTGGAACATGTATATTTTACCCATTTATTTGTTGGCTAATGGGAAGACCAATACTTAATTCAGAAGAAACTGGAGCAGTAAAAGTTAGTCTCAAGAACTGTGCATTCCTAAGCAGATATTTCCACTTATAAAGACTCCATAAATTCTGGTTATGTGACTTTATAATGACAGCTTTAAACTATCTTTGAAATCGATTGTCTATTAAGCACTGTTATTATATAGCTAGGAAATATTGCTCTTGGTACAAAACATCTACTCTTCCACTTAAAAATAAGTAAATAAACAAATGGCAAGGAACATGGAACATTAGGCACATTTATATATCGAACGTACCATTCTCCTGTCAGCATATTTTAGCAAATGACAATAGCATCCATAAATTACTTATGTGCTGTCTTTGCACACAGAAAGTTAGTCCCTTATCATAAAAAGGCCATCCACATTTTAGCATAATTTTATAAGACTGTGACTATATATTCAGGGAAAGTAAACAAATTTAGCTCTCTACCCAACATGCACAGAAGTTCTTTATGTTTCTGTGGGTGAGGAGGTTAATCACCAAAGAGGATGACTCCACAAATAACATGCATTGTGTGCATCCGGTCTGTGCCTAAAGTCAGAAAAGTATGGAATTTTTTCATCATCTGGGCTTTTAGACTCTGTACTTTCTGAAGCATTTTTAGTGTCCAGCTCTCCAGTACACTCCAGTGCACTCTGAGCAGCACATCAAATGAAATGAGAAATCTTTCCTAGCTATAGGTCACGCTTCATGGGTCTGAGAGTGTCCAAGCACATGCTAGCTAGCAAAGAAATAAAGGCACAATGCCTAGAAGAGCACAGGGACACAAGTAAGTTTGGTTTTTAACTTGGAATCCTCAGGCAGTTCAATGGCATGACCTCTACGAAGGCAAAAAGATATAATTTTATTCCATAATTCAGTAAGACTAGAGATCTAGAAATATAAAGTGAGGATGAGTGAAAATAGGATGTCAAAAGAGCAGTTAAGTTTTGATTAGCCAGTTACATGTGTGTTTATGTTTTATTTGATTCTCTTTAGTTTCTTAAGGTTAGCTAAATAGTGATGTTTGAAAGTAGCACACATGAAAATTTTGTCTTTCAATATGTTAAAGTTAAAAATCAATGGACTTACTTTGTCCTGGGAGGTGTGTCATATAGGCTTTCTTTTCTGTAGACCATGTTTTTTTAAATTTATTTTATTTTTTTAAATTAACATATAATGTATTATTTTCCAGGGTACAGGTCTGTGAATCATGAGTCTTACACAATTCACAGCACTCAATATAGCACATATTCTCCCCAATGTCTATCACCTAGCCACCTTATCCTTCCCACCAACCTCCCCTCCAGCAACCCTCAGTGTGTTTCCTGAGATTAAGAGTCTCTTATGGTTCCCTCCCTGGTCCCATCTAGTTTCATTTTTCCAGCCCTTCCCCTCACAAACCCCTGCCCTGCCTCTCAAATTCCTCATATCAGGGAGATCATATGATAATTGTGTTTCTCTGATTGACTTATTTTGCTTAGCAAAGTACCCTCTAGTTCCACCCACGTTGTTGCTGCATAGTATTCCATTGTGTATATGTGTGTGTGTGTGTGTGTGTGTGTGTGTGTGTGTACACACCACATCTTCTTTATCTATTCATCTTTGACGGACATCTAGGCTTGTTCCATTCAGGTGCATGTGCCCCTTTTGATCACTATATTTGTATCTTTAGGGTAAATAGCCAGTAATACGATTGCTAGGTCATAGGGTAGCTCTATTTTCAACTTTTTGAGGAACCTCCATACTGTTTTCCGGAGTGGCTGCACTAGCTTGCATTCCCACCAACAATGTAGGAGGGTTCCCTTTTCTCCGCATCCTTGCCAATACCTGTCATTTTCTGACTGGCTAGAAGGACAGATAAAAAGCTTTCAGGACAAACAAAAACAAAAAGAATTTTCAAACACCAAACCAGCCTTATAGGAAATATTGAAAGCAGTCTTCTAAGCAAAGAGAGAGCCTAAAAGTAACAGACCGGAAAGGAACAGAGACAATATACAGTAAGAGTCACCTTAAAGGCAATACAATGACACTAATTTCATATCTTTCAATAGTCACCCTGAATGTAAATGGGCTAAAGGCCCCAATCAAAAGACACAGGGTATCAGAATGGCTTAAAAAAAAAAAAAAAAGACCTATCAATGTGCTGTGTGCAAGAAACTCATTTTAGGCCCAAAGACACCTCCAGATTTAAAATGAGGGGGTGGGAAACCATTTATTATGCCAATGGACATCAAAAGAAAGCTGAGGTGGCAATCCCTATGACAGACAAATTAGATTTTAAGCCAAAGATCATAATAAGAGAAGAGGAAGGACACAATATCATACTTAAATGGCCTATCCAACAAGAAGATCTAACAATTTTATTTATTTATTCATTTGACAGAGAGAAATACAGCAAGGAGGGAACACAAGCAAGGGAGTGAGAGAGGGAGAAGCAGGCTTCTGCTGGGAAGGGAGCCTGATGCAGGGCTCAATCCTGGGACTCCAGGATCATGAACTGAGCCGAAGGCAGGTGCTTAATGACTGAGCCTCCCAGGCGCCCCAAAGATCTAACAATTTTAAATATCTATGCCCCTAACATGGGAAGAGCCAATTATATAAACCAATTAATAACAAAATCAAAGAAACACATGGAAAATAATACAATAATAGTAGGGGACTTTAACATCTCCCTCACTGAAATGGACAGATCATCTAAGCAAAAGATCAACAAGGGAATAAAGGCTTTAAATGACACACTGGACCAGATGAACATCACAGATATAGTCAAAACATTCCATCCCAAAGCAACAAAATACACATTTTTCTCTAGCACACATGGAACATTCTCCAGAATAGATCACATCCTGGGACAATGTGGTTTTGAAAACATTAGGCATCTACCTCTATGGAAAAGTTTGAACATTCCATAAGATGTTAAACATAGTGTTACCATATAAACCATCAATTTCACCCCTAGATATGCCCAAGAGAATTGCAGACAGATGTCTATAACAAAACTTGTACAGGAGGTGTGGAGGGAATGGGTGAAATAGATAAAGGGGATTAAGAGTACACTTATCTTGATGAGTACTGAGAAACACATAAAGTTGTTGAATCATTATATCATACACCTGAAAGGAACATAACAGTGCATGTTACTTATACTTGAATAAAAAAAAAACTTGAATGTTCAAGACAGCATTATTCATAATAGCCAAAAAGTGGAACAAAACAACAACAACGTCCAACAACTGATGAATGAATAAATAAAATCTGGCATATCCATACAACAAAGTAGTACTCCACACTGAAAAAGCAAGGAGGTATTGATACATGCTCAGAGGGTGGCTCAGAGTGTTAAGCCCCTTCCTTTGGCTCAGGTCATGATCCCAGAGTTCTGGGACCAAATCCCACGTCAGGCTCTCTGCTCAGCAAGCAGCCTGCTTCCTCCTCCCTCTCTGTCTGCCTCTCTGACTATTTGTGATCTCTCTCTCTGTCAAATAAATAAATAAAATCTTAAAAAAAAAACCCACTGTGCTAAGTGTAAGAAGTCAGTCACAAAAGACCATATGTTGCATGACTCTACTTATTATAGGCAGTCTCCAGAATAGGTAAATCTATAGAAATGTAAAGTGTATTAGGATTTTCCTCAGCCTGGAAGAGAGAGGTTGGGAAGAAGTTGGAAGTGCTAATGTATGCAAGGTTGTTCTGTGGGCAATAATTTGTTCAATTAATTGTTGTGATGTTTGTACCATTCTGAATATACTAAAAACCACTAAGTTGTAGAATTTAAATTGATGAAGTATATCTCCATAAAGTTGTTGCAAATTTACAAAATCAATGGACTTTGGAGTTAGAGCACCTGGCCTTGAATAACTAGCTCCGCCATTTAAGAAAATTTCTTGGACTTTCTGATTTGTTTCTTGATAGAAGAAAAGGTTTTTAAGTACAAGAGAATAACTTTGGGCTTTGGGATCAGACAGGCCTGAATACATATTTCAGCTCTTCTAACCAGCTGTGTGACTCTGGCATGCCACCTGACCTAAGTGAGCTCATGTATGTCACCGGCGTGTATATCATTGACAAGAAGATGCAAGTAACAACTAATTTTAGGATTGTGGAAAAATTACCAAAAAAAAAAAAAAAAAGTCCACATAAAATGCTTGTCCCGGAGTATGAGATCACTCACCCTATATTTACTAAGTTCATCAGGTTTTTGTGAAGTTCAAATAAAACTATTCATTGAATGAAGGCACACTGTAAACTTTAAAACATTATATATATAGGGGCATGTGGGTGGCTCAGTTGGTTAAGCGACTGCCTTCGGCTCAGGTCATGATCCCGGAGACCCGGGAACGAGCCCCATATCGGGCTCTCTGCTTGGCGGGAAGCCTGATTCTTCCTCTCTCACTCTCCCTGCTTGTGTTCTCTCTCTAGCTGTGTTTCTCACTGTCAAATAAATAAAAATCTTAAAAAACCCCATTATATATATACATATACACATATATATAATTATTACAGAATATCAAATTTAAAAATCATTATCTGTTAATTATGTATTTAAATCAAATTATATTTAAAGCACTTATAGGGGCACCTGGGTGGCTCAGTTGGTTGGGCGACTGCCTTCGGCTCAGGTCATGATCCTGGAGACCCGGGATCGAGCCCTACATCAGGCTCCCTGCTCGGCGGGAAGCCTGCCTCTCCCTCTCTCACTCCCCCTGCTTGTGTTTCCTCTCTGGCTGTGTTTCTCTCTGTCAAATAAATAAATAAAATCTTTAAAAAAAAAAAAGCACTTATAGTGATTTTTTTAATTAATTTTTGAAAGATTTTTATTTATTTATTTGACAGCGAGAGAAACAGTGAAAGAGGGAATACAAGCCGAGGGAGTGGGAGAGGGAGATGCAGACTTCCTGCTGAGCAGGGAGCCTGACGCGGGGCTTGATCTCAGGATGCTGGGATCATAACCTGAGCAGAAGGCAGACACTTAACGACTGAGCCATCCAGGCGCCCTATAGTGATTTAAAAAAAAAAAAATCTAGGTTATTACATGTATTAGTTTCCCACTGTTGCAAATTGCCAGAAAATTATTGGATTAAAATAGCACACGTTATTCTCTTAAAGTTCTGGAGGTTAGAAATCTAAAATCAAGGTATTGGCAGGTTGCATTCCCTTTGGAGAGGCTTTCATTTCCTCACTTTTTCAGCTTCTACAGGTTGCCATCATTCTTTAGCTTGTGACCCCTTCTTGTTTCACTTTAACTTCTTGCTTCTACTGTCACATCTGTTTCCTGCTCCCTATTACAAAGATCCTTGTGATTACATCAGTCCACACAGATAATTCCAGGATAATGTCTCCAACTCAAGATTCTTAAGTTGACCGCACCTGCAAAGTCCCTTTTAGGATACATACAGCTTCCAAAAATGAAAACATGAACATATTTGCAGTCTACCACATCCCAAGACAGTAGAAAAGAAGAAACTCAGTTTCAGAAACATACTTTTTTTTTTTTTTTTTTTTTACCTGCTGGAACAGCTTTTATGGTTTGTTTTGCTGTTAATATCACTAGTATCATCACAGTAACAGTTATTGAGCATTTGCCAAACCTTTAATATTTCATATCAGCAATCCCATGATCTAGGTACTATTAATATTTTCTCTATTTTGTAGGCGAAGAAACTGATGAACAGGGAGATGGCATAACCTACACATGGCCACAAAGGTAGGAATTTTTCAAATTCAGAGTGACCGATTCCTATAAAAATGAGTAACTTGGCTGACACAGTATTTCTAATGATTGATAAGCTTCTCAAGGGTGGAGCTAATAAGAATATGGCAAAAATAATTCAAAAGATATCTTAAATATTGTTTCTCTGAGGCTAGGATAGACAGCTCAAAAGACTAGAATGTTCCCCAGCCTTTCAAAATACTACTGTCAGACTCACCTTTTCATGTCCATAGTATGCTGCAATGTGCAATGGAGTGAAAAAAACTGCATCTTGGACATTGACATTAGCTCCATGTTGCAGCAGAACATCAGCAGCCTGGACAAGAAAGAGAACTCAGTTAAGACCTTGATTTGGGGCATCTGCCTATTAGAATTCATTTTACAACCATCATGTACAACGCTTCTTCAGAAATCACCAACCTGAAACAGTTTTCTTCCATCTCACTTCTCTGAAACCTATGATGGCTTGTTTTCGTCTAGAAAATGAAGACCAAACCCCTTAATGTGGGTTTCAAGTGCCTTCTCAATCTAACAGTATTCTTTTTAAATGAATTTCCCATTACTCTCTTTCATAGACTCAATTACATAGTAAAACCGCATTCCATTTCCTGCTCCTTTGAGTCTTTGTTCACATCATCTCCTCATCCAGGAATTATCTTTTGCCCAATCTATAGGTATTTAAACCTAAGCTAAATACTTCTCCAAGATTTTTCTTTGATTTTCCTCCCTTCATTGCCAGCAGACTTACTGAAATTTTCTTTCTTCTTCATAAATCTCATGTAACTTTCTTTCATGCGATATAGAACACTTAAAAAAATTATATGCATGCTTTTTCATCTGTACTAAAGAACAAATCCTTTAAGGACAAAGTACATAATATTCATCTTTATAATCTTGCCCTGGCCTGTTGCTATGCAAATAGTAATCATTGCATAAACATTTGTTAAATGAATGGGTAGATGAGAGAATATAATGAGTGAATGAATGAATGAGCAACTGAAAAACACAAGAAGCTATTGGCCAACTATCTTCATGGAAAATTATGCATTGTAACAAATCTGCTAACCCTTCAAATTTCTTCTCCTCCCAAAGACCTATGTCTAAGTTTCACTTCTCTGGGAAATTGATTGATTTTTATTGTGGGCTTTAATACATTGCCTACTCTTCACATGCTCGAATAATATATATTTGGGAAAATTTTCAAAAGTCTGTTAGACTTAGGAGAGAAAACAAGAAGATAGGATCTAAAAGTTCAAAGGACTTATGTTCCAATACCTCTTCTATTACAATAAACAAATTGCCTCCTCAGTCAAGTTACCTCTCCTGTTTGAATCATACATAGCCCTTCATACCTGCAGAGGGACCATGGGCAGACATTACATTTCAAACCTCTATTTTCCTAAGATGAAGAAATTGAAAATGAGAAGAATGAAGAAATTGAAAATGAGAGGAAGTAGGAAATTTCTCAAAGTCATGGAACAAGTCAGTGTTAGCACGGAATCTTTAGTTTCTTGCATCAAGCTTTGTTTCTGAGTGCTCTGTGGTTTTAAATTATATATATTATGCAATATATATTATATAAAATAATATACATTATACATACATACATATACATATATATATGTATATATATGTATATATATGTATATACATACATATATAGGCTTCTGTACACTCCCAGAACTACTTCTGCTTATATTTGGGTATTGTTAACTAGTGATCCATAGAATACATAATGTGCATAGTGAGTTTATTTTATTTTTTTTTTAAGATTTTATTTATTTAACAGAGAGAAACATAGCTAGAGAGGGAACACAAGCAGGGGGAGTGAGAGAGGGAGAAGCAGGCTTCCTGCCGAGCAAGGGAGCCCGATGTGGGTCTTGATCCTGGAACCCAGGACCTGAGCCGAAGGCAGTCGCTTAACCAACTGAGCCACCCAGGTGCCACCTGAGTTGATTTTATAATAAAAAATTAAACACCATTAACATTATTGAGGGAATATTATGTTTGACCCTGCACTAGGTGCATGGATGATAATTAGAATGTTCTGTTTTGCCCCCAAACACAGAAAGATAGGTGATACTTTTCCATTTTAAAAGTGAAGAAACAGAGTCTCAAGGAGGCTAGATAAATTATTTGAGTTCCTACAGGTAGTAAAGGCAGAACTGGAATTCAAATCTAGGTCCCTCTGAACTTCAAATTTTTTCCATCAGGCCCCTTGTGTGACCTTGATCTCATTAACACTAATCCTTAAGTAAATGAACTAACACAAACTCAGATTGAGAGGAAACTTTCAGTAGAAGCTCTATAGATTCAGCTTGGAAATGAATATCAGAGCCATTTATATAAAGTGCTTGATATTTTGAACTTCACATGCCTGGGAGTTCAGTCTTAGGAACCTTTATAGAAGGTCACAAATGATCAAGTAAATGAAGCTTTTTAAAATTTCTCTTATTTTAAATATAGCATGGAGTAGACAGCATGCATTTTTATTGTAATAGAGACTCTTAACTGTTAACATATAGAGCCAATTTCCTAGGCATGGTTCCAGAACTTACTTTGATTCTAAAAGATAACGGCCCTTAGGCTTCAACAAATGTTCCAAAGCAAACATTTTTCCTCCTAAATCTGCACTTACCCAGTCATTCAGAAGGTCAATCTTTTGGCTGAACATTAATTATGAAGTGTTGGCCTTCTGAGAAACAATCAAAATGTAAGTCTTAATGAGACCACACAGAGTCATTATTGAATAGCAGGCTTTATTTAGTTTGCTTTAAAATTCAAGGAAATATTTAACCATTGAGAGCAATGTACACTGGAATTATCTGAATAATGTCATATGCTATTTATATGAGTAGAATGTATTTATTGATTTTTATTTCTTTTGGAGTCATCATGGAGAGGGTATCTCTAAGAAATCTATGGGAATATAATATATTGTGATGTACAAATATGACTGTCATGTAGCTAAGAGAAATACACTTGTATTAATATTTAGGCTGGAACATATATCTTATCATTTCATCCATGCTTCCCTTCTCCAAAACCTGAAAAAGTTGGTAAAGCAATTTCACATTCTTTCTACTACATGAAGCCCCATAAAGTCACAGCCTGAATTATCTGCCACTTTGCTGTGCATTCAAATAATTGTTCAATTGGATTGCATTTCTAGCAAAAATTATATACACACATTATTAATTATAAGGAAATTTAACATAAAAAATTAGGACCCAATTATATGATAGAAATTTTAAGTAATTCAATTCAACAAACATTTATTGATCACTTATTTTTTTATCTTTCATTTTAAAATTCAATTAGCCAAAAATAGTACATCATTAGTTTCAGATGTAGTGTTCAACAATCCATTGGTTTGAGTATATTAAATTAAACTTATGTGAACCCCAGTGCCTGCACCATGACAGGAACTGTGATTGGAGTTTTACATGTATACATTATATCATTAAGATTTTTGCAGGTCATAAAATCTGTTGTTTTAAGATTTTTTGATAAAATACATAGTTCTGATCTTTTTTCCTTGAAAACATTAACAAACTACTAGTGAAATTGTAGAGTAGAAAAAAGGTTTTCACAGAAAGGATATCTTTATAATCTTTATACTCTTTAAGGAATTAAAATGTATTTATATGTATATGTATATGTATATGAGAGAGACAGACAGAGAGAGAGAGATTTGTATAACTGACATATATGTCAGTATTATTATTATTATCATTAAAAGAATGGTGTACAAATATGGTCTGGTGACTAGGTACCTTTTACTGACTGAAGGATAAACACCAAAAAGTGTTTCCCATTACGTAGTTATTTTATAAGCATAGAAAATGATTCAGAGTTCTTCATTTTGAGGGTAGGAATTACTATATATATTACCCTTTACAGATATTTTTATTTGCCTGTTGATTCATCAAAGGATCCAAGTGGAGTGTCTTCAATTTTCAGGTTGTATTTAAACACATATTTATATGTTCTGCTCTTTCTTCCTAGAAAGCCTCTCTTTTCTTTCTCTGCATGCCATATAACCAGTCTCAAGGTCAAGCTCTTGCCCTTTATGAGAAGTGCCTACAAATACTTCACCATCTTGATCATTTCTTTCTCTGGATGTTTATACTATTTATCCTCACAACTTAATCTTTCCATTAATTATCACTGTGGGTAAACCACTATTATATAAAATTTTAAACTTTTTTTGTGTGTGTGTTTGAAACTTGTGCCAGTGAAGTATAATAAGTTTGGGACTTCAGCAAAAATTATTTTTCACTGGAATTTAATCATAATTAAAATAGTCAAATCTTATCATTTAAAATTCCAGAGATTCTAAAAGTAATGTCTATAAAAGCAAAGACCCTTATTGTTCTTTTTTACCGAATACTTCTCCTATAATATGACTTTAATTTATTTGACTTGGTACCAGTTAGCACCTCCCCCAATCTTCATATTATGAAAGTCATCAATAGCAATGAAGAAAATAAAGGCCATATCAAGAGGAACCAAATGTCCCACGGGAGAAAAGTAGAACAAAGTAAATTCTGAGAGGGATAAAATGGCAATCGATATCAGTTGAAATTGTCAAAATTAACTACAGTGTCTTCTACCTAGTAGATGTTTAATAAATACCTATACTTTTAAATTAAGATTTTCTTTGCTTTAAGTGATATATAATTTTTTATGCCTTCTTTGTTGTCTTCCTCAAATGTATGCTTATATTAATGTTTTCCTCAGGATTTATAGTTTATTTAAAGCCACAATTTTCTCTTCTGTATACCTTTATCTAACTTTTATTACTAAGACTTACAGAGAGCAGAACCATGAGACTATACTAGGATAATACCCATTGCCATTTATTGGAAAATTTGGGATAGTGAAACTTTAGAGGAAAATGCTTTTTTTTTAATTTTTAGGTTTTTTTTTAATTAAAATATTTTAAGTATTTATTTTAATCTCAGTTAACATACCGTGATATATGGCTTCAGGTATACAATATAGTGATTGCACAATCCTATACATTCCTCAGTACTCATCACAAGTGCACTCCTAAATCCCCATCACCTATTTAACCCATCTACCCACCCACCTCCCCTGTGGTAACCATTAATTTTTTTCTCTTTAGTTAAGAGTCTGTTTGTGGTTTCTCTGTATCTCTCTCTCTCTCTCAATCTTTCCCTTTACTCATTTTCTTTGTTTCTTAAATTCCACATATGAGAGAAATCATATGATATTTGTCTTTCTCTGACTAATTGTTTAGGATTATACTCTCTAGTTCCATCCATGTCTTGCACAGTTGGTAGGAATGCCAAATGGTACAGCCACTGTGGAAAACAGCATTAAGTTTCCTCAAAAATTAAAAATAGAAATACCCTATGATCCAGTAATTGCTCTACTGGATATTTACCCCAAAAATACAAAAACACTAATTCAAAAGGATACATGCACCCCCATATTTACAGCAGCATTCTTTACAATACAGGAAAATGTTTTCTAAAGTTTATGCCTCATGAATTAAAAATAATCCCAAAGACATTAATATGCAGATTGATTTAGATCTGATATTTTCCAATTATTTCCATTTCTAACTTTCAAAAACCAGTTCTTAATTGTGTCCTTTTGAACCATTTCCTTCTCTCCTAAACTTTATAGACAGTATATTTTTAAAAAGTAGTCTACCTTTTGTTCACATTTCTTCACTTCCTACTCATTCCTCAGCCCACTACAACCTGGCTTCAGACCTCACCACCTTAGCAAAATTTCTGTGGAAAATGACATCAAAGTCCTCCTAATCGCCCATTCCAACAGACACTTTTTAGTTTTCTTCCTTATTTTAATATTTATTTTACTATTTATCTGCTCCTTAAGAGCCTATCCTGCCTTAGGTTGATTGACATTGCAGTCTTTGAGTTTGCTCCCTACCTCTCTGCCAACTTATTATTATTCTATAGAGGTGACTCTCTCCGTTCATCTCTTAAGTGTTTAGGTGTTGCTTTTCTTCTCACCGACAAGTGTTTCCTTGTGCTTCTTTTTGATCTCCTTTTTCTGATTCTGTTGTATTAAGTTAATACATGCAAAGCAATTAGCACAATACTTGGTACATAACGGTAAGTATTCAGTAAGTGTCAGCTATTATTCTGTAGTATATATTCTCCGGTTGAGTCCATCTACCACAACTGCTCCTGCTGCTGCTGCTACTACTACTACTACTCTTACTACACACACACACACACACACACACACACACACACCCCTCTCCAGTTACATATGCTTTTTCCAGACTTCCTCTAACACAAAAAATCTACCTCCTTTGGCAACTGTTCATCCTTCTATGATTTCTACTTTATTTCCCACTGCTTTTTTCCCTGAGATGATAGAGTCCTCTACATTGATCTCTGTCACTTATACTTTAATTCTTATTAATGTGAATGAAACATTAGAAGGCAAAGAGAACTAATGTTTCTTGAATGTGTACTTTGAGGATATCTATGAGCTAAATAGGATATCTGTTTCAGGTAATGCTTATAGCAATCTCATGGAATTTTATTAACAGCCTCACCTTAAAAATAAGAACAATGGAATTCAGAATTATATAGCTTGTAAGGAAAAGCACTAGAGTTTAAATTCAGGACTGTGGAAGCCCAAAGCACCATACTATCCCATGTTGTTTTACTTCTATGTGTGTTACTATTTGTAGCCAGTTAGCAATTCCTTGCCATGTTATACAGTGCTGCAGAAGATATAGCTCTTTGTAGATGTTACTCTTCAAAGATTTTCAGAGATGTTCATATAGCCAGTATATCAGTAAGAATGATCCTGGATATACAGCAATGTTCACAATAGCCAAATTATGGAAAGAGCCCATATGAATGGTTAAAGAAGATGTGGTGTATATATACAATGGGATACTACTCAGCCACCAAAAAAACCAAAATCTTGCTGTGTGTGACAACGTGGATGGAACTATAGGGTATTACGCTAAGCAAAATAAGTCAGAGAAAGACAATTATTATATGATCTCACTGATATGTGGAATTTAAGAAATAAAACAAAGGATCATAGGGGAAGGGAGGAAAAAATAAAACAAGAAACCAGAGAGGGAGACAAAGCACAAGAGACTCTTAATCATAGAAAACACAGGAAACAAACTGAGGGTTGCTGGAGGGGAGGAGGGTTGAGGTAACTGAGTGATGGATATTAAGGACAGCATGTGATGTAATGAGCACTGGGTATTAGATTGATAAATCACAGACCTGTACCCCTGAAACCAATAATACATTATATGTTAATTAAAAAGAGAGATTTTTCCAAATTAAAAAAAAAAAGATTCTGGCTATGTAATTGTTTGCTGTTGACAGAAAAACAAATGAAGTGAAATTTATTCTAAGTAGGAGTTGTTTATTAGGGATCTTAAAGAGTCTTATATACTATGGAAGAAAATTTAGAATTTTTCTTGAAATTTTTCCTTTTAGGAACGCACCAAGAGCTTTTAAGTAGTAGTAAAGTATATTCTGATTTACATCTTAAAATGACCTTTCTAGTAATAGTATAGCAAATGGATTAAAGAGGGAGCAAACTGGAAGCAGAGTAATCAGATAGCAAGGACCTACACTAAGTTAAAGAGAGTGAGCTAAGGATCAAATGAACTGAGGTAGTAGTGGCTTTGAAATGAAGAACAGGTTTCAGAGACAATTAAGGTGGTAGAATCATATGACTTGGTATGTAAGAGGACTGGTGAGAGATGAAAAATTGTTAACAAGAGATGACTTTAAAAATGAAACCTGGGGCGCCTGGGTGGCTCAGTTGGCAAAGCGACTGCCTTTGGCTCAGGTCATGATCCTAGAGTCCCAGGACTGAGCCTCACATCTGGCTCCCTGCTTGGTGGGAAGCCTGCTTCTCCCTCTCTCACTCCCCCTGCTTGTGTTCCCTCTCTGGCTGTGTTTCTCTCTCTCTTTAAAAAAAAAAAAAAAAAGGAAACCTTTCAGGGGAGATGAGGATGAAGATAAAACTTTTGTCTACTTCATGAATTTAGGAAGTGGGAACATTACCTACAGTTTCTGCCTCCCAGATTAATCACTTGTAAGAGCCAGTTCCTTCCAACTCCCCTTTGTAGTTCACTTCGGTCTTATCCAACACCACAAGCTGTTTTGATTGAGGTCAATTCTTCAATCAAGATGTGAAGATAATTCTCAAGTTTTCAAATTAATTATGTTAATTAAAGACACCAATTACTTGTCCATTTGTACTGAAGCTTGTATTACTTAGAAAACATTTCAGATAGTAGCATTTGTTTTAGATTTAATAAGAACTTCTTTTGATTTTATCTCTTTATTTTCTGTAAAATTTTCTAAATATATACACTCACTTCTTGACATCCACTACAAATGTTAGGTGAGAACTCTCTATGATGTAGTCACTGAGTTTTTCACTTACAACATTCACTGAATATTTTTGTAATAACTTTTTTTTAACCTGACATGTCTCTAATTAAATATTTGAGTAGAAAAACTTATTGGAAAATAGCTTCTTCAGGCTGTCACAGAAATGAGGTTCTCTTATGCGATTTTTCTCTTATTATCTCAGGTTAAAATTAAATTTGGTCTGAATATTACTTAGAAAATGATTCCACAAGATAATATTATCAAAGAAATTAAAGGGAAGCTCAATATTCTTAAGTTGTACAAATAGAGCTGAAGGATATATTAACATACATATATCTATATATCTATGTATCTATATATACATATATATATAAGAATTCATCAATTATATAAATGTATCAATTCTCAGGAAATGATGAGAACATAAGTAGAAAAACTGTTAAATGAAGAAGAGTAATGAGAAGCAGTGAGGTCAAGGCTGGGGATACAAGTGCTTTGTATCATTTTATGAAAATAATAATTGAAGCCAGGAGATAATATCACTTCCATAAGGTAAGAGGAAATATTTATGGGATATTTAGTGTTAACAAGGAATAAGAAAAGGAGCCAGCAAAGGAAAAAAATCATCTAAGAAAGAAAAAGCTAACAAAGGAATGCTTATTAAGGAAGTCCCTGGAAGAGACAATTTTAAGAAAAGAGGGACAACATTTTCTAAGCCTTCCATGTAATCATGAATTGCTGCACTATTTTCTTCTTTATGGATATAATTTTTTTTTCCAGCGTATCTTTATGTGAGGGTCTTATTTTAAAACCCCTGGCTGAGAAAACAGGCTTTCAACATTTACTATGTTATGAATATACCATGTTCTATGCATTTCAAAAGCCATAATTTTTTTTTCTTATGAGATTTACTTATAGAGCTTGCCAAAGGCCCAACATTTTTCACTATATTCTGATTGCAGAGACTCGAAAATTATAGTACTAGGTAGGCTTCCTTTCACTGACGTTTCTCCCCACACTGCAGATCCCTGGACATCAGAAACACAAAGGGCAACTAGCACCTGACAACCAGTTTTCTCATGACTTTTATTGTCCAGCCCAAGTCACACATTTCTCCGTCTTTGGCTCCTTTGCCAAAGCATCTTGAAAACAAGTGATTTGCTTCCACTTGAAAAATCATTTTTTTTTAAGGTTTACTAATTTATATGAGAGAGAGAGAGCACAAATGGGGTAGGGGCAAGAGGCAGAGGGAGAGGGAGATGAAGAAGGAGAAAGAAACTCTGAGCAGACTCTGTGCAGAGCCGAGATCGGGTTCGACCTCAGGACCTTGAGATCATGACCCTGAGATCATGATTTTGAGATCACAACTCTGCGATTATGACCTGAGCTGAAACCAAGAGTTCTGATGCTTAATATACTGCACCACCAAGGTGCCCCTTGAAAAATCAACTTCTAAATTATAATTTGAAGGTGAGCTGGAGTCAACTAATAGAACCTAAGAAGGAACACAAAGATTTTGGCTCTTAGACAAGAATAAATAATAAGCATCCTCCTAAAAAAATGTATCAATGATTAATTTCTAGCAGCTGGAGTTTTAAAAACAAAGAGGACAACATCAACAGTTAAGTCTCAGGCTCAAGGGTTAGTCCTATTACAAGCACAATATATGAAATATTTAGTGCTCCCCATTGTGAGCTTCCTCATTAATTAATCCAGAAAACTCACAATTAGATGAACTGTAAGATACAACCTTAATTCATATTAGAACAGCAGATGTGGGTAATTAATTGCAACCTACAGGCTCTTTATTTAACAATATAATTGAAAATCTTGGTCTGCAATAACTTAGAATAAGTGACAGAATGACTTTGGTAAACCCACAGTTGTAAAAATATTTTAACTGATTATGAAACACTAAGAATTGACAGGTATAGAAATCAATTATACACAATTTTCTTTCTAGAAAAGGAGTTTATTAAAATGAAGAATACACATCATCTAGTCAAAGACCTATTATCAGGACAAAAACAGTGGGCATAATGATGGTAAATGCATTAATGATTCCACTGGCTATGTTAAACTAAGATAAATACAGGGAGGCTAATAATAGAAGGCTATAGTGAAAATAAAAAGAAGCAGAGTATCAAGTCTACCCAAATAATTTTGGATTCAGAAACAGAAAGGGCCAATAAGGGGCACCTGGGTGGCTCAGTTGTTAAACACCCGTCTTTGGCTCAGGTCATGAGCTCAGCGTCCTGGGATCGAGCCCTACATTGGGTCCTTGCTCAGCAGAGAGCCTGTTTCTCTCTCTCTCACTCCCCCTTCCTGTGCTCCCTCTCTGGCTGTGTTTCTCTCTGCCAAATAAATAATAAAATCTTAAAAAAAAAGGGGGGGGGTGGGCAAGAAATAACTGTGGATGGGACTCAAGCCCAGACTTTTCTAGATCCCATCACATGGCTAGCTAACACCAGAACCTGGATACAAAGAAACTCAGGCAGATTGTTTCCAGAGCCCTAAGGCTTAACCACTACACTAAACTATACTCCCATAGCCAGAAACCATTGCTTTAGGATTCCAGTTTTTCAGACATTCGAAATAGTATTTTTTCAAACTTGTATTTATGAACTCCGAATTCAGCACAAGTAACATGATAGAATTGGGTTGGGTGACACCTGTTGGTAGGGGGCATGGCCGTAACACTCCTCCCTCTCTCCCTGTATGACCTCTGAGTTACCACTAGAACCTTAGACAGCCAGAGAATGCATACTGGAAATCACTGTTGCACAAAAAAGAGCTGCTCGTTCTTGGAGGAATAAAATTGCCATCACATCTACTTGTTCGATCTTCTGGTCCCAGGAGAAAACTGGGCCAAAGAACATGAGTTTGGCCAAATTTCCTGGGTTAACAGAGTCCATATCTTTCATACAGAATATATAACCATCTATGAATCCATTTCTGTATTTATTTGTTACTACTGTAAGAGTTGACCACCCAAGAGGGCAGTCAGCTGGGAGCCTTGGAATGCCACACCTGTCAAGGAAGACTCTGAGAGACCAGTTCCATGCAAAAGCAAAGGGTTTATTCGAGCATGCTTGGGCTCACAGCCTGACCCCAAACCGGTCAGCGGCTGGGAGCCCCGAGTTCTTTCGGGGGTGGCCTTATATAGAACTACATTGTCCATTACAGCAAAGCCCGCACATCGATCATACATTTCATCAATCATCGCAAGCTGCGTTTGTGCATTTTTCAGGTTGCCAAGGATGGCGGTTTCGGTTGGAAGCTTTGAATGGGTTGCCAAGGGTGGCGGTTTCGGTTGGGTCCCTACTTTCAGGCAATTGAGCTTTAACATCCGGGAGAGTGGGGGCCCTACAGCAGCCCTTCATTGTTTTAACATCCGGGAGGGTGGGGCCCTGCAGCAGCCCTTCACTACCATGGAGAAAATATAAGTAGTATTGGCTATACATGAGGTCAAGTGGTTCCCTTGAGTGTGGGCTTGATCTAATGACTCACTTCTCATGAAAAGAATATAGCAAAACTTATGGAATGTCACTTCCAAGATTACATCATAAGAAGACTTTATCTTCTTTGCCTATGATTTTATCTTTTATCCCCTTATCTGTGATTTTATCTTATTTGCCTACTCTAGATTTCTCCGTCACTCTCTCTGATGGAAGCCAGATGTCTTACCATAAACTTTCCTGTGCATAGTGTCACATGGCAAGGCACTGATGTCTCTGGCTAACAGCCAGAAAGATCTAAGCCTGCCAACATCTATGTAAAAGAGCATGAAACTGGATTCTCTCCCTTTTGGTCCTTGAGATAATTAGAGCCCCACCTGATACCTTGTCAAAGACCCTAAGTCAGGGATACAGTTAAGGTGCCCTGAAATTACTGAACTACAGAAACTGAAAAATAATAGATGTTTGTTGTTTCAAGCCACAAAGTTTTGGGATAATTTTTTGCATAGCAATAGCTAGCTGATATACTATTGTGCCTCTCAGTCATCACTGAAAACATCCAGGTCAGAACTGACTTCTACATTACTATCTACTTGTGAATATTAAAAGAGGAGCAACAGTTCACATCAAAAAAATTTTTTTTAATATTTTATTTATTGGGCGCCTGGGTGGCTCAGTTGGTTAGGCAACTGCCTTCAGCTCAGGTCATGATCCTGGAGACCTGGGATCGAGCCCCACATCGGGCTTTCTGCTCAGCAGGAAGCCTGATTCTCCCCCTCTCAGTCCCTCTGCTTATATTCCCTCTCTGGCTGTGTTTCTCTCTGTCAAATAAATAAATAAAAAATCTTTAAAAAAAAAGATTTAAAAAAAAGATTTTATTTATTTATTTGACAGAGAAAGATTGCAAGTAGGCAGAGAGGCAGGCAGAGAGAGCAGAGGAAACAGGCTCCCTGCTGAGCAGAGAGCCCTATGAGGGATGCAGGCCTTGATTCCAGGACCCTGAGGTCATGACCTGAGCCACCCAGGCACCCAACAAATATTTTTAAACACCTAGGTATTCTAAGCATTCTGCTGCATTGTTGGGGGTCAAAGATAATTAATTGCTGAATAGCAATACATAGGTTAGTGGAAGAAACAAAATGAAGTAATTATGATATAAGGTAATCATGGATTTAATGGAGATAAAGCATAGGATAGCATAACAAAAGAAAGAAAGTACAAGTTAAAACTCAGGGAAGGAGAGAAAATTACGGAGAAGAAATGAAGACTTGGGACTTGAAGTAGGAGTTTGCTAAACAGAAAAGAGAAGATCAATCCATTCATTCATTCATCTCGCAAACATTTGATCATCCAACAATACCTAGCATAGAACATATGGATGCCAAATTCTACTATTCTTAAAATCTATATCAAAGTTTACTTGCTTCATGAAATCTCTTTACATCTATAGGCCCATTGAATTAATTATCAAGATACATGATTAGAGGCGCCTGGGTGGCTCAGTTGTTCAGCATCTGCCTTTGGCTCAGGTCATGATCCCAAGGTCCTGGAATTGGGCCTTGCATCCGGCTCCCTGCTCAGCGGAGAGCCTGATTCTCCCACTCCCACTCCCCCTGCTTGTTCCCTTTTTCAGTGTGTTTCTCTCTGTCAAATAAATAAATAAAATCTTTAAAAAAAGACGTGATTAAATATCCCTATAACTTTAATTTTTTAAAGATTTTTATTTATTTATGTGTCAGAGATAGAGAGCGCAAGCAGGTAGAGTGGCAGGAAGAGGCAGAGGGAGAAGCAGGCTCCCTGCCAAGCAAGGAGTCTGATGTGGGACTTGATCCTAGGACCCTTAGATCATGGCCTGAGTGGAAGGTAGTCACTTCTGAGCCATCCAGGCATCCCATACATCCCTATAACTTTAGAGTCACATTGAGGCTCATAGAAAGAATTCATTACAGATAATATTCCCCAAGTTACTAATACTACACATATACATTTTTAAAAAGCGACTTCAAGGCTTCCTCTTGCATATAAGTCTGGAGAAGCCAGGGTGGCTAGAATGCATAAGACAGAGTACCTAAGAGAAGAGAGCTACCCCAGAAATAGAAGTTTTTGTTCACACCATCTCTCCTAAACCCCCCTCATATGTAACCCATTACTCAAATAATTTGATTTTATACCCTAAATATTTTGCAACTCTGTTCTTGTTTCCATCTTTACTAATACCACCCACAATCAGGCAATCATTTTGGATTATTGCCTCCTAATACATCTCCTTGCATAAATTCTTCTCACTTAGTTTATGTTTAACTTTTCTTTTTTTTTTCTTTTTTTTTTTATGTTTAACTTTTCAACCAAAGTTATTTCCTCAGAATGGAAATCTGATCACACTACCACTTCTTAATGGCTTTTCATTACTCTTAGGAGACAGAACTCCTTAACTCAGTTTGTCATCCGACCTAGGAAAATTTTGAATACAAATTAGTTATACTTAATTATATCAAGCCAACAGGCATAGACCAGGACTTTCCTGAGGCATCAGGAATATGTTGTCACACTACAAATAAGTCCCTTGGTTATCCGGCCCCTAAACTTTTTCTTTTTCTCCCATCATACCCTCTAGGTCTCTTAGTTTCAGACACATATTCTTTTACTGTCTCCTCGCGATATTTTCTAGTCAGAAAGCTTTTACACATATACTTTCCTCTGCCTGCAAAATTCTGTCTCAACCTCTCATTTGTGAACTAGAGATAAGGATTTTACATATTTTGGAGGGTTATTTTAAGGATTCAGTTAATATATGTAAACTACTTAGTTCATAGCACTAAAGGTAATTGTTATTACTATCACTGCTACTATTAGTACTTATTCCTCTCTTTACTTTTTTTAAATACAGAAAAAATTTTAATAGGTAACAGAAAAATAAATGCATTCTACATAACAAAAAATACTTACCATCCAAAAAAGAATAGAATGGGAAATGATATCTCACAAGAACATCATTTGACAATAATAATTAATAATAGCTGGTTTAGTAAAACTCCTTTAGTACTTTCTTGTCTGGGAAACTCTATTTCTCCTTCTTTTGGAATGGTGTCTTCCCTGGATAAAGTCTTCATGACTGCATTTTTTCCCTTTTTATTCCTTTAATTTAAATTCAATTAATTAACATATAGTGTATTATTAGTTTCAGAGGCAGAGTTTAGTGATTCACTGAGTTGTATATAACACCCAGTGCTCATTCCATCAAGTACCCTACTTAATGCTCAACACCCAATTACTCCATCCCTCCACACTTCTCCTCTTCAGCAACCCTGTTGGTTTCCTATAGTTAAGAGTCTCTTGCAGTTTGTCTTCCTGTTTTCATCTTATTTTATTTTTCTCTCCCTTCCTCTATCATCTCTGTTTTGTTTCTTAATTTCCACATTTGTCTAGAGAAGAGTATGAAGGTTCCTCAAAAAGTAAAAAACTGAGCTAACCTGATGAGCCAACAACTGCACCAGTAGGCATTTACCCAAAGGATACAAACATAGTGACCAGAAGGGGCATCTGTACCCCAATGTCTGCAGCAGCAACATCCGGAATAGCCAAATAAGGGAAAGAGCTCAGATTCCCATTGACAGACAAATGGACAAAGTAGATGTGGTATATACAGACAACAGAATGTTACTCAACTATCAAACAAAATGAAATCTTAACCACTTGTGATCAGAGTTTTCTTCCCATTCAGCACATTGAATAGATCATGCCAGTCCTTTCTGGCTTGCCAAGTGTTGATGGAGAGATCTGTTCGTTCCACCCTCATGTTCATTGCATCAAGCCTATTTCCCATCTAAGTTATTGTATTTTTCATTTCTGACTAATTTTTTTTAATTATTTTATCTTTGTGGTGAGGGTCTCCCAGAAGTCCTCCATTCTTTTAATCCCAGTGAGTAGCCTTAGGATTGTTAGTTTAAATCCTCTATCAGGTATGTTACTTCTATCTGTCTCACTTAGATCTGTGACTTGATCTTGTTCTTTCATTTGGGATGAATTTCTGCATCTTGGCATTGTGTCTAAGTCTCTGCCTTCTTCTGGGTGCAAGAAAAGTCTGTTTGCTTCTCACTTTGGAGAGAAATGGCTTTATGAAGAAAAGGGTATTAATGCCCGGTGTCTGGCACTTGAGCGAGAATCTTTCTTACGTGCCGCATGCACTCTGTTGCTGGGGTTTGGCTGCTCCTGTCTTCGGGCTGGTCATCTGCAGAGGCTCCCCTGGTATGCCGTGGACAGTGTTTGGTCTCTGGCTGGAATGTAACCAGTTTGAACTAGGTGTGCTCTGCTCTGCTTGTGAAATGGGACCTGATGTTACTTGCATTAGAACTGCAGCTCCACAGAACTCTCTAGTTAGCAGCTGAAGTATGTGGTGGGCTCCTGCTGTTCTTCTGGGCAAGGGGCCCACCACATGGGGACTGAGGCAAGCTTGACTGAGAAGGGCAGAACCGCTGGAGCACAAGGATTTGGGACTTGGCCTGGGCAGGTTAGGCAGCCCACGACCTCCCTGTGCTCTTACAGCCTGCCCCAGGTAGCCCTGCGTTGATGCTGACAGGTAGGGGAGGAAAATGGCCTTGGCCATCTCCTCTGTCCATGGAGAGCAGTCTCCAAGCCCGCTGCCTTTCAGCAAAGCACTCTGAGAAGAACAAATCACTTCCCCCAGGTGTGTCCCAGACCTTTTCCAAATCACTGTTTCCAGGCCATCTGCCGCTGGCTTGTGGGCCTGCCTCCTCACCAGGAGTGGGGTGGGTCCTGTGGCCTCTATGTCATCCAACCCTGTTAAACTCCAGGCTTTTGGGAGGTGATGTGGGCAGGCGCGGTGCTGGGACTGAGTTAAGCTTGACCCAGAAAGACAGTCTCACCAGAGTGCAGGGAAGTGGGGTTTGGTGGAAGCAAGCAAGCGAGGCAGCCTCTGATGGCTCAGTACTGCCTCCTGCTGGTGCAGCTGTGTTTTTGCGGAGGGATGGGGAGAAAAATGATGCCAGTGGGCTCCTGTGGGCCTAGACAGGTGTCTCCAGGAATACTACCCCTCTGCAACTCCTCCAAGAAGGGCGGATCATGTCCCTGCAGTGTGTGACAAGCACTCCTCAGATGGCTGTTCCCATGCTGTCTGTCACTGGGGTGTTTGTCTGCCTTTTCTGCAGGAGCAGGGCGGAGCCCTCAGGGCTCTAGGCCAGCCAAATAAACCAACCTTTCAAACTCCAGGCTTGAAGCCCTGCTGAGAGCACTCATAAAACTCAGCCCCTCTCTTTTTCCCAGCAAATGGCTTTGGGGAAATGTTCTCCTTGTGGGTTCCCCTGTGTGTTCCTCTGTCTCTTGCTCTCTCTCTTGCTCTCTCTGTGTCTCTCTCTTGCTTCTGTGATCAAGGCCCCCCTCCTCCACAGCAGTCCTGATCCCCTCCTCCCCCAAACCATGTGTCTGCCCTTCCTAGCCTCTTTGATGAGGTTTCTTCTCTCCTTTCAGTTGTGGAGTTTGTTCTGTCAGTCTTCAGGCTGATTTCTGGAGTATTTAGGATGATTTGATAGTTATCTCCTTGTGTTCCATGGACAAGACCAGCCTAGGACCCTCTTACTCAGCCACCACCTTAGCTCTCTTCTCTTTACCTTATTAACATCTACTTGAGTTCTTGAGTTCTAAGCCAAATTATCAGTTCCTCAGAGATTCTCTCCCAACTTCCATGACTATTGACATATTCATTCAACAAATATTAATTGTGGGTATACTATGTGCCAGGTAGGCCCTGTGCTAGAAACTGAGGACAATGGAGAGAAAACAACAATAAAATCTGTCCTTTTTTGAGTTGATATTTTGGTACAGAAAACAGAGAGCAAAGCAAAATAAATAAACAACAGGCTGTTATATAGTGATAAGTGCTAGAAAAAAAAAAAGAATGGGAGAATACCAGAGATTTGAGGTTTCAGTTCAAAATAGGATGATCTGGAAAGAACAAACTCATAAAATTACATTGTAAACAAGATCTTAGAATAAGAAAGTAAGACAGTTACTAAGGGCAATGTAGACAGACAGAAGATCAGTGTAAAAGTCCCAAAGCAGGAGCATTCTTAGTATGTTCAAGGAACTTAAGGTTGATGTAGAATGAATAAGAATAGAGTGGGGATTATAGTTAGGGAGAAAATGAGTATTTTTGCTCTGAATTACATGGGAGGCCTTTGGGTAGATCAGAGTGACATGATCTGATACATATTTTAAAAGATTCACTTAGGCTGCCTTGTCAGAACAGGTTGAGGGGAAAACAGTAGAAGGGAGACCAAATTACCCTATTTTAGGTATGATATCATTGGTGAACCTCATAGCTCTTATCACAGTGGCAATTTTATATGTTTGTCTGATTATTTTATTTTCTGTCTTTTCCACTAGACTGTAAACTCTATGAGGCTAGGAACTGTATATAATTCTGCTCATGATTTAATTACCAGTGTCAAATATAGATCTTGAAACCTATTAGTTCCGTAATAAATGTATTGAATAGTTGAGTGAAAAAATGAATATATATTCTTATGTTCCAATTTTTTTATTTCTTTAACAGATTGAAAGCTCCCAGGTGATATTTAAAGCTATATTATACTACTTTCAATTTCTATCAAAACTAGCCTATAATGGTCAATAAATATTTGCCAACTTGATTTGCTTTTCCTTAGTCAAACTTTATGTCTTTTACACTATACATGTTCTTGAAGAAAAACTTGTAGTCTAACAAAGAAAACTTCTAAAAGTCAAGATAAACTTTAAAAAGTCTAAACAAGGAACATGAACTCTTAGGGTCTGCATATTGCCAGAAACTATGAAACTCACACAAGGGAAAACCAATGATGGATTTTTTTTTTTCTTGTCTTTTGGGAAATAAGACTTGATAATAGAAGTTTATTTATAATCATAGTTGCAAAATTGCCTCTAGGAAAGCAATAATAATGGGGCAAGTTATCTCGTTTCCTTATAAATCCAATTTAAAATAAGAAAAAAACTAAACTAAAACTCGGTCATATTTGTCAAAAATATACCAAGAGAACCAAAGATACAGTACTTACCACAAGTTTCAGTCCAGTTTACTAACACTGTGATACATAAATGTAGGCATTAATTGGTGGACCGAAATATGCTATAATAATATATTTGTGTGTGTGTGTACTGGGCCATACTTGATAAATTTTAAATACACAATAAATATATTATTCATTCTCTAGTGGTGGGCTGAAAGTATATAATGTTTTAAAATACCATGCTCAGAAATAGTATTTAAACTAGGCCAATAATGGAGTCTTCACTATCTCTGATTACTTTTTCTTCTCTAAAGAAATCCCTACTTGCAAAATTGCTGTTATGAGCTCTCTTTCACTATGTGTCAAATTCTCATTACTAAATCAAAACAGAACCTAATTTCTTTCCATGAGCAATTTGTATGCAAATCATGGAGTATACTCAGCATTCATACAACAGAGAAATTTCAATGACTTTGCCTCCTTTCCAGAAATATCCTTCAATATGCTTGTGTTTTGTCACAATTAGGACAGGTTTAGTAGAAGCCATCTTATAATTCTTCATGACTGGACAAACAATGAGGTAGAGACCTAAAGCACAAATTTCAAATTGCTTTCATTTCCTTTAACCTATTTCTCAAATATAAACTATGAACAATGTAAATAATTTTCTAAAGTTCTAGCAACATAAAACCTATAGCTTCAGAGGCTGTGGAGTGTCATTATTATTATTATTTAATTAAACACACTTTCTTCCCCACCCTCAATTCTAATCATATTAGGGAAAATAGAAAATATTTCATATATATATATATGTGTGTGTGTGTGTGTGTATTACACACACATGTATATGGATTTTTCCCTCCCAATTTTTCATTTAATTATGATTTTAATAATTTTTCTGTGAAGAATATTTTCAATAATAGCTACAAAAATGTATGAGAACTAGGGCAAACACCATGATGTGCAGTCTTTGCAGTCACAGAGGATCCCATACTTAGAATGGCCCCATGTTTGTTTGTTTGTTTTTAAGATTTTATTTATTTATTTGATAGAAACACAGCGAGAGAAGGAACACAAGCAGGGGGAGTGCGAGAGAGCCCGATATGGGACTCAATCCCGGGTCTCCGAGATTATAACCTGAGCCGAAGGCAGTCACTTAACCAACTGAGCCACCCAGGTGCCCCGGCCCCATGCTTGTTTTAATGCTCTGCTGTTGCTATCTTGAAGCAATCCCTATCTTTTTTTTAACAAGGGGTTCCATATTTTGTTGTTGAGACCTACAAATTCTATAACCAGTAAAGATCACTAATCAAGTAAATTAACTAGTCCAACCTTTTAAGCAAACTGATAATATAAACATTTCTAAACAAAGGAACAAGCAATACATGGCACCAAAAATCTTTAGGTCCAAAGATAGCAGCTGAAGGAAATGATATAGCAACAAATAAGAGAGAAACAGATGAAAAAAAAAGTAACACTTTCATTTTGGTAAGTATTTTTAATAAAATTTTCTTGTTACTGAGTTCAAAAAGTATTTTCAGTGCTACAGAAAATAAGCTCTGATCAGAACTGATCAAGAAAACATTTATTTTAAAAAGTTTTGAAAAACAAGTTTTTCTTGCTTTTATAGTTCTTCTGAAATACATCCTTAGCAACTATAGCCTTTCATCAAGGACAGATATTTCCAAAAAACAAATTCTTATTGATGAAGAATCTTGGGCATAACCTTAAAAATAAAAACAAAGCCAAATGTGGAAGTGGAAATACTAAAGAATATAAGTGGAAATACTAAAGAATGTACAGAAACAATGGACTTTCTCCTGTTAGCTTCTCTGAGGAAGCTTTCCATAGGACCTTTCTCTTTGGCTCTATAGAAAATTGATTAAGAGTTCAGTTTTTGGAGTCAGTTAGTTTGGGTAAGAATTTAGACTCTGATACTTAATAGCTGTGTGATTTGGTACAAATTAATTCATTTCTTTAAGCCCCAGTTTCTTCAATAAAGCTATGTGACGATTAAATTAAATGGCATAATAATAAAATCAGTAAAAGACCTGACTAAAGTAAATCCTCTATAAATATTCATTTCCTTGCATCTCAGATTAGAGAATCAACTCTATCAACAGGATAGGGAGAGCAGCTTCCTACTAGATAGAGGCAGTGAGATGCAGGGGATCTAAATCATGCCTCGTGCTACATTTAAAGGCAGGTCTAGCTCCAATGAACAACCTTGGGGCTATATTTGTTGAGAAAGCTCAGTGCACTAATATAGTCCAGCAGGCAGATTATTATCCCTCGGGTAACCAGTTAACTTCAGTGAGGCATTAGAAGCTAAGACTGAGGGCTTAGAAAGAACTCTGACAAGACTGAGTTAGGAAAGGAGGAGCCTAAACAGAAGGCTAGACCTGAAAATTGGTGTGAGAAAATTGTGACTCCAGGGCAAATTCAGACTGAGTCATCCAGATATTCCTTTACAAATACCTAATATCTACTCTGTGTCAAGCTTAGGAGAAAGACACAGATGCTTGGTCCTGGATTCAATGAATTTATTGTCTAAGGTGAGAGACAAATAAATTTGACATCAACATAGTGAGAGAAGTATACTAGAGACAAACCTGGTGTTATGGGGAAAAGATGAGGCACTGAATTAGGGGAGTGACTTGTCCAATGAGAAAATGCCTATATTGAATATTGCTTAGAAGGCTGTGTAGGAGCTATCCAGGAGAAAGGTAAAAGAAGTTCCAATTATATAAAGGCTATAGAAATACTAAGCTCTAGGATACAGGAGAAAGATTCTCAGTTTCATAGGAAGAGACCAGGTAAAATGTGCCTGAGGCTGTTTGAATACTATCTGCTTAAGTCCAGATTAATTAGTCCTAAAGCAGAAATGAGTCTTTTCTGGAGAGCTCAGGTGGTCCAATGGGATGAGCTAGGAAGGCAGAGTCTAAGAAACTAAGGCAAGGAGAATAGACACAATAATAGAGGAGACAGTAGCAAAGCTGGGAAATATACAAATAATACCTGACTCCTATTTTCATTAAGATTCCCCATTTCTCCTATCTGAAACTTTAAATCAGTGACTAGTGAAAGGGCTAGATAGCATGGTTTCTTTCTTCCTCTCCTCTCCCCTCCCCTCCCCTTCCCACCTCTCCTTTCTCTTCCTTCCTTCCTTCTTTTTAAATATTTTATTTATTTATTTGCGGGAGAGAGAGACAGCATGAGCTGAGAGCAGGGAGAGGGAGAAGCAGGCTCCCCGCTGATCAGGGAACCCAATGCGGGACTCCATCCTAGGATCCCACTATTATGAAGCTGAAGGCAGACACTTAACTGCATGAGCCCCCAGGCACCCAGGTGGATTCGCCCTAATCTACCCATAATACCATTTGATAAGGCTTAGCTTTGCCCATTAGGATACAATCTGGAATAATCAGAACTCAATCTCTTATTCTAATCTACCCTCATTACATAATTTAAATTCTTTCTGTTTATTTGGATCAAAACTGTTTAAGACCTCATCACCATCTTTCTGTAAACCTGCAATGGTGGGAAGACCAGTTATGAAAGACCTCAGTAGGAGACACCTTGTTTCTTTTCTCCTTGTGTTTTATTTGTCCTTAACTCATCTCTACTGCAAGTCCATGAACAAATTCTGTGATAGCCTTGTATAGTACATAAATGTGTCTCCCTCAACCCAAACCAGACAATGCCATATGCTATAGGAAATGTATATCTTAGGACAGAGGATCACTGAGAAGCTAGAAGGACCTCCAGCTTCTGATCTCTTAGGCAGGTGACTATTTACAACAAGTGAGATTGATGGTGATTTATCATATTTTTAATCATCTAAGTTCTCTGTATTTACATCTCCCTCTTGACTTTCTTTATATGCCATATGCTTCATAAATTAAAAAAATAATAATACATGAATGAATAAACATATGTAAATTTCAATATAAGAAATATAATAATCATATATCCCCAGAAAATCTGTCCATCTTTTAAAAGAACTAGGGAACAAAAAACTCATACAATCTTAATATATACAATATGAAATGGAAATCACAGAGGTTACCAAAGGCTGTTAATTTTATAAAGTTAGAGAGGCAAAGATTCATAATTTATCTTTCAATTACTCATGAGTAGGTCAGAATGCTGTGAAGTTTGTAAATTCCTTTACAACACACACCTACACAAAATATATTGTTTTTGTCATTTAGCAAAGACCTTTATGTAAGAAGCAGCGAATTTTCTGTGCACAAAATTTCAGTATTCAGAGGAGACACTTGAATGGAGAGACCAAAATTTCATTTTCAGGCCCATGGCAAGACATTCCCATTTACATGATAAAATATTCTAAGAACAAAGAAACTTTAAATTTGGTCCAGATAACAGAAATTTCCTAATTATATTAAAAACAACTTATTGCCCTTGATACCTTCATAAAATGTGCCCTGGGAGTTTATTATGGAAAGAAGCGCTTGCATCTACTTTTGTCATGTGTTAGGTGTTACATTCTTTTGTGTTAATATATTTTAGCTATTTTCATAGGAAAACTGGAGGGTATAACATATCTAATCCTAGGTCACTGGAACCAAGGACACTTATAATTGGACTAATGACTTTCTTTCTTTCTTTCTTTCTTTTTTTTTTTTACTATGAGGGAAACTAATTAAGTAATAATTTAAAAAAAAAAAAAAAGGAAAAAAAAAGAACTCTTCACTGTGTGTGATCGATTTTTTTTTTTTTTTCTTCTCCCTGACAGCTAGAAGCCTACAACTCCTCAATTAATTTATCTGGTTATGAGAACTGAAAACTTATTAGAATAATTTAGTTTGACTCCTAAACTGCTCCACATTTGTGAAAGGACAATGATTAAAAGTTATGTTTTCAAATTCAATCAGCTCTAAATGTTTTGTAACATATTTCAAAAACAATGAATCTTGCACCTTGAGATTGTGGGAAAAAAAGAATTTATCTAATAATAAGCTAATCTAAAATTTGAAATCTCTATCCTGAAAAGATTCAATGTTTAACAGGGGACCAAGTGATTTAGAATTGTCTAAAGGTTAGTCCTACTTTGTTTGTAGGTAACAATAGAAAGTACAGTAAGGTGGTAGGGACTCTACACTTGGCTACCTTTTATCCTCTCAGCCAGAAAGAGGTGCTCCATTGTTGAAGCTAAGTGAATAAGAGGGATCATGCCACAAAATTCAAAAGGAGGCATGACAGATATGTGTGGGCTAGAAATGAGAGTTGATTTTCCACAATGCTACATGTAGTCAGCTATCTCCTCAGAAACTACTCAGAATTAGTTCAGTGAAGGAGCATCTGGGAATGATATTGGCGAGATGGTAAAGTAGGAGATACCAGACTTTGTCCTCCCACCTCCCCATCCCCCCTAAAAAACCCACAAAATACAAACCAACAAAAACCCCACAAAATCCAAGGAGATATCCATGAAGGAAAATAGCCCCAGGAGGGCGTAAGAGTTCAATTAAGAACCTGTAGCAACATAAAGGGGGGGGGGGAGAATAACCACATCCATAGGATTTCTGGGGGAGACTGGCAGAGCTGAGATGTCTAGAGATGGTTAGGAGCAAAGAAAGTCAAAGGTGTCAGTATCAGCCATACAGAGAATGCCACAATGGTCTCCAGTGTTCTGCACTGCTGAGGACCTCAATAGCCTTTGCTCTGAGTATTTCAAGTCACTGAAGCTGAGGGCAGCCACAGACTCCCACAGCTTTCACAGTGGAGAATCCATAATGTTTGCTGATGTAGAAAAAAACAAGGAACTATAAAATAGTCAGAAAACGATGACTAAAATGGCAATAGTAAGTCCCTATGTATTAATAACTATGTTTAATATAAGTGGATTAAATTCTATACTCAAAAACCCGAGAGGCTGAATGGGTTAAAAGAAACAAGAATTTGTGCTAGGAAACTAGAAAAAGAAAAGGAAATTAAGTCCAAAGCAATCAGAAGACATTAAATAGTAAGAATCAGAGCAGAAATCAATAAAATTGAAAATAGAAAACAAAAGCTGGGTCTTTGAAAAGACCAGTAATTTTTATAAACCTTTAACTAGGCTAACTAACAAAAGAAGAGAGGACATAAATTACTAATAACAGAAATTAAATAGAAGATATAACTATGGAGCCCATGGGCATTTAAAAGTAGTAAAGAAAATACTATGACCAGTTCTATGCCCACAAATTTGATAATCAAGATGAAACAGACTAATTACTTAAGAGACACAATTACCAAAACACAAATAAGAAGAAATCTGAATAGACCAACTCTTAAAGAAATTAAGTCAAAAATTAGTAGCCTTCCCAAACATAAAGTATCAAAGCCAGATGGGTTCACTGCTGAATGCTATCAAAATTGAAGGGAAAAAATATATACCAATTCTCTACAATTTCTTTCAAATAACAGAGTGAAAGGAAATGGATACTAACTTGTTCTATGAGGCCAGTGTTACTCTGCTACTAAAACCAAACACATTACAAAAAAAGAAGTCTACAAACCAGTACATCTGATAGACATGAAAATCCTCAATAAAATATAACAAAATGATTAAAAAAAACATAACAACGGTTATACACCATCACCAAGTAGAATTTATTCTAGGTATGTAAGACGAGCTCAAAATTTGAAAACCAATTACTGTAATCCATCCCATCAACAGAATAAAAAAGAAAAACCACTTGATCATATCAACAGATGTAGAAAAAGAATTTGAAAAAATCTAACACTCATTCATGACAAAAACTCTTAGAAAACTAGGAAGAGAAGGAAACTTTCTCAACTTCATAAAGACTATCTACAATAAACCTACAGCTAACATCATATGAAGGATGAGAAAATCAAAGCATTCCCTCTAAGATTACTTATAAGGTAAAAATATCTCCTCTCACCTTTCTTTTCAACACAGTACTAGAACTCCTTGCTAATGTAATAAGGCAAGAAAAAGAATAAAAGTGTGCACATAGGGAAGGAAGCTATAAAGCTATGAAACTATGTTCACAGATGATATCATCCATCCAAGTTGAAATTCTGAAAAGATCCATAAAACTTTCCTAGAACTAATAAACAATTATTCAAGACTATAAGGTATGGGAAACACAAATGTCAGTTGCTTTCCTATATACCAACAATGAACAAGTAAAATCTGAAATTAATAAACATAGTATCATTTACATTAGCATAAAAATACTTAAGTGTAAATGTCACAAAATACATACACGATCTATATGAGGAAAATTACAAAATGCTGACAGACAAAATCAAAGAACTAAGCAAATGGAGAAATATTTCATGTACATTTAAGATTCAATAATCAAGATATCATTTCTTCCTTACTTATTTCTACAGTTTTAATGCAATCTCCATAAAAATCCCAGAAAATTACTTTTGGGGTTCGACAGACTAATTTTAAAGTTTATATAAATAGGCAAAAGATCCAGAAGAGCCAACATGATATTGAAGAACAAAGCTGTAATACTTCGAGCCTTTCTATAAAGCTACAGTAATCAAGACAGTATGGTAATAACAACAACAAAAAAAATAGATTAACAGAGCATAAAAAGGAGACCAGAAATAGACAGACATAAATAAAGTCAACTGATATTTGACAAAGGGGCAAAGACAATACTATAGAGCAAGAGTGTTTTCAACAAATGGTTCTGAAACAAATGGACATCCACATGCAAACAAAAATCTAGATACAAACCACATGCAAACAAAAATCTAGATACAAATCTTCACAAAATTAACTCAAAGTGGATCTATAACCTAAAAGTAATTAGAAAACTATAAAATCCTTAAGAAGATAACCTAGGAACAAACCTAGATGAACTTGAATATAGTGGCTCCTTTTTAGATACAATACCAAATACATGACTTATGAAAGAGATAACTTATGAGTTGAACTTCATTAAAATGAAACACTTCTGTTCCATTGAAAGTGATATCAAGAGAATTAGAAGAAAATCTAGAGACTAGAAGAAAATATCTGCAAAAGACAAATCTGATAAAGGACTTTTATCCAAAATACAGAAAAACTCTCCAACAATAAGAAAATGAACAACTGATTTAAAAATGGGCTATCAGAGATCTTAACTATAGGAAACAAACTGAGGGTTGCTGGAGAGGATATGAGTGGGGGCATGGGATAACTAGGTGATGGCCATTTAGAAGGGCATGTGATGTCATGAGCACTGGGTGTTATACACAACTAATGGATACTTGAACTCTACATCTGAAACTATTGATGTACTATATGTTGGCTAATTGAATATAAATTAAAAAAGTAAAAATTTTGAGAAATAGGCCAAAGACCATAATAAATAATTCACCAAAGAAGATATGAATAAAATGTGAAAAAACACGAAAAGATGCTTCACATAATATATCATCAAGAAAATACAAATTAAAACAATGAGATATAAATACACATCTATTAGAATGGCCAAAATCCACTACCAAACGCCAGTAAGAATGTGGAACAACAGGATCTCTCATACATTGTTGGTGAGGATACAAAATTACACAGCCATTTTGGAGGAGAGTTTGATAGTTTCTTACAAAACTAAAATGCTCTTTAAAAAAAGAAAAAAAAAAACTAAACTAAACATACTCTTACTGTATGATCCAGCAATCACACTTCTCACTATTTATCCAAAGGAAGTGAAAAGTTATGTCCACACAAAAACTGCTTATATTTTGTATATAGATGCTTATAGTAGTTTTATTCATAATTGCCAAAACTTAGAAGCCACCAAGATGTCCTTCAGTAGGTAAATGATTATATTATATCCAGACAGTGGCATATCATTCACTGTTATAAAAATGATCTATCAATCTGTGAAAAGACAAGGAGGAACCTTAAACTCATATCACTAAGTGAAGGAAGCCATTCTGAAAAAACACTGTAGATTCCAAATATATGACATTCTGGAAAAGGCAAAGCTATACAGAAAATAAAAGAATTGATGATTGTCAGGGGTGGGAAGTGGGAAAGAGAAAAAAAAAATAGGCAGAACAAGGGATTTTTAGGTCAGTGAAGATACTCAATACGATGTAAAGATGGATATATATCATTAAACATTTGTCCAAACCCACAGAATGTACAATACCACAAGTAACTCCAAAGGTAAACTACAGACTTCGGCTGGTTATGATGTGTCAATGTAGGCTCATTCTTTGTAAAAAGTGTACCAGTCTGATGAGTTATGTTGATAATGTGGGAGGAGATGCATCTATAGGGCCAGAGAGGGTAGGAAATCTCTGTACCTTTCTCTCAACTTTGTTGTAAACCTAAAAAGGCTCTAAAAAATTAAGCCTTAATTAAAAAATAAAAACTATAAGCAAGACCCAAGTATATGCTGCCTACAATAGACTTATACATAGGCTGAAAATGAAGAGACAGAAAAAGGTATTTCATGAAAATAGCAAAGGCAAGAAGGGTAGCTATACTTATATCAGACAAAATAGACTTCATGTCAAACCTGCAACAAGAAAAAAAAAAGGTATGATTATACAATGATAAAGGCATTAATTCATTGAGAGGATAAAATAATTATAACTATATATGCACCCAATATTGGAGCATCTAGATATATAAGGCAAATGTTAACAGCTCTTTGGGGAGAAATATACAGATATTCAATAATAATAAAGGATTTAATATGCCACTTTTAACAATGAGTGGACCACCCAGAACAAAAATTGATGAGGAAATAATGTACTTGAAATACATCTTAGAACAAATGGGCCTAACTGACATTCATGGAACATTTTATCCAATATCAACACAATGTATTCTTCTCAAGCACATGTGGAACATTCTCCAAAAAAATCCATTTGTTAACTCACAAGAGAAATCTTAACAATTTTAAGAAGACTGATATCATATTCTGTTCTGTCCTGACCACAATGGTATGAAAATAGAAAGTTATAACAGAAGTAAAATTTTAAAAAAATCATGAAACTAAAAAAAATATGGAAATAAAATAACATATTCCTGGACAACCAAAGAGTCAAAGAAGAAATCCAAAGGGAAATATCTTGAAAGCAATTAAAATGGAATTACATCATACCCAAACTTAAGGAATGCAGTAGAGCAGTTCTAAGTGAACAGCTAATAGAAAATGTCTATTAACAAAAAAGAAAGATCTTGAGTAAAATCCCAAGTTTATACTTAAGAAACTAGAAAAAAAGAACAATAAACAAAGCCCACAGTTGGGAAAAGGAAGACAATGAGACAGGTCAGAGTAGAAATAAATTAAATAAGACCCTAGAAAAACAATAGAAAACATTTATGAGAGTAGGTCGTTTCTTAAAAAGATAAACAAAACTGGCAAATCTTTAGCTGCGTTAATTATGAAAAAAAGGTTGATAATCCAAATAAAGTCAGCAATGAAAGAGGAAACATTACAACTGATGCCAGAGAAATACAAAGTATCATGAAAACAATTACATACCAACAAAATGGATAAATATATAAATTCCTAAGAATATGCAACCAACTAAGACTGAACATTGAAGAAATAGAAAACTAGAACAGACCAATAATGAGAAAAGAAATGGAATCAGTAATTAAAGCCTCCCAATAAATGAAAGTCCAGCATCAGATAGCTTCACTAGTGAATTCCACTGAAAATCCAAAGAATTAATACCAATCCTTCTCAAACTCTTCCAAAAAACAAAAGAGAGAAGACTTCCAAACTAATTTTATGGGGTTAGCATTACCCTGATACCAAAACCAGATAAGGACATTAAAAGAAAATAAAATTACAGTCCAATATCCCAGATGAATATACATGCAAAAGCCATCAGCAAAACACTAGCAAATCTAATTCAATAGCATGTTAAAATAATCATATGCCATGATCAAGTGGGATTTATGACTTTGATGTAAGAATGTTCAACATACACAAATCCATGAATGTGATACACCACATCAACAAAATAAAGGACAAAACCATATGATCATATCAGTATATGTAGAAAAAGCATTTGATAAAATTAGTGCCCCTTCATTATAAAATCTCTCAGTATTTAGGTAGTGAGGGAATATACCTCAACATAATAAAGGCTATATATGACAAATTTATACCTAACATCACACTAAATGGTGAAGTGCTAAAAGTTTTTCCTGTATGATCAGGAACAAGACAAGGATGCCTACTATGGCCATCTCTATTCAATATAATAGTGGAAGTCCCACCAGAGAAATTCAATGAGAAAAACAAATAAATAAAAGACACCCAAATCAGAGTGAAAAAAGTAAAATTTGTCTCTGCTTGTAGATGACATAATCTTATCTAGAAAACCCTAAAATTCCACCAAAATCTGTTAGGAAAAAAAAATTCAGAAGAGATGTTCAACACAAAATCAACACACAAAGTTGTATAAAAATCTGAAGAGGGGGCACCTGGGTGGCTCAGTGGGTTAAAGCCTCTGCCTTTGGCTCTGTCATGATCTCAGGGTCCTGGGATCAAGCCCCACATCGGGCTCTCTGTTCGGCGGGGAGCCTGCATCCTCCTCTCTCCCTGTCTGCCTCTCTTCCTATTTGTGATCTCTCTGTCAAATAAATAAATAAAATCTTAAAAAAATAAAATAAAAATCTGAAGATACAGAAGGGGAGAAAGATAGTGGAGGAGTAGGAGCCCTAGATATCATCAGGTCCCAGGTGTTCAGCTAGATGGTTATCAAACCAGTTGGAACCCCTACAGACCTAACAGGAGATCAAAGAGAAGAGCAGCAATTCTAGGAACAGAAAAGTGACTACTTTCTGTAGGTAGGGCACATGGAGAAGTGAATTGGCGACATTTGGGAAGACAGACCATGGAGGGAAGGGCCAGCTCCCGACCAGGAGTAGAGCAGCGGAGCACAAAATCAGAATCCTTATAAGTCTGCTCCACTGAGGGATGTCGCCCAAGAGGCTAAATGGAGGTGGAGCCCTTGCTGGGACAGTGTGGTCTCAGGACCCACGGGGTCACAAAAGGACCCAGGGTAACTAAGCATGGCAGAGCTCCCAGGTATCAGAGTGGGGAAGCCAGCTGCAGAGACAGAGCTGAGGAGTGGGCTTTCAGCTCAGGGTTACCTTAAACTGTGATCTGAGGTGCAGTTGGGTCACTGCCCTTCGAGCAGAGACCCCACAAGTAGCAGATCCAGGGAGAGCCCCTCCTTCCTCCACCAGGGAGGGAGTGCACTGTAGAAATCTGCTTGGTTCAGAGACTCCAAATGAGCCTGAGCACCAGAGATAGAAATGCTTGGTCACAGGCTGGGTGAGCACGGAGTGCGGCCAGAGACAGGCATGATTGACTGCTTTTCTTTGAGGGTGCACTGAGGAGTGGGGCTCTGAGTTCTTGGCTATTCTGGGCCAGAGATTGGTTAGTCATCATCTTAATTCCCATCCTATAAGGTTATATCAGAAGCATTCAAGGAACAAAAGCTATTGAGAGTGAACCTGAGCAGATCACTTATCCTGGCCCCTGGCAAGGGCGGGCAGTTTAGCCTCCGGCAAAGACATTTGAGAATCACTATAACAGGCCCCTTCACCAGAAGATCTGCAACAAACACCCAGCCAAGACCTAGTTCACCAATCAATGAGAACTGTGGAACTTCAGGGGAATGCACCATGTAGAATTCATGGCTTTTTCCCCATGATTCTTTAGTCTTTCAAAGGTAAATTTTTTTTAATTTTATTTTTTGCTTATTCTATTTTTAAAACCTTTTTCTCTTTCCTATTTCAATGTTTTTTAAAAACTATTTTATCTTATCAATACCTTTTTAAAATATTTTTAAAATTTCATTATTTTAGTCATATTCTATCCCTTTATTGCATTTATTTTTGCATACATATAGGTTTTTCTTTCTTTAAAACTTTGGGATATGTTTCTTCTAATAGATAAAAATATACCCTAAATCTAGTACATGGCTTTGTTCTAGTCTCCAGCCTCATCACATTCTTTCCTCTTTTTTTTTCTTTTTTCACCCAATTTCATATCATTTCCTTTTTAGAATCTTTTTAAATTTTCATCTTTAGAGTCAAATCCCATCCCTTCATCATGTATACCCTTATTTTTGTATAAATGTAATTTTTTATTTTTTAAAAATTTTGGGAGGCAGTTTGTTCTAACAGACCAAAATATATCCAAAATCAAGTGTGGCTCTGTTCTATGCATACACACACAAACACACACACACACACACACACACACACACACATATATATATTCATATATGTGTATATATATATATATGTTTAGACTGGTGAGAGAGAGAGGAAGAGAGAGAGATGGATAGATATAGATAGGTATAGCTAGCTAGCTAGCTAGCTAGATATTTTCTTTCTTCTCCCCCTGGTTTTGTATCTCTTCTGATTGGTTAGTATATTTTTCTGAGGTCATCACTACCCATTTAGTATTTTGTTCTCTCATTCATCTATCCTTATCTGGATAAAATGACAAGGCAGAAAAACTCACCTCAAAAAAAAAATAATAATAAATAAAAGAAGAACAAGAGGCAGTGCTGATAGCTAGGGACCTAATCAGCAGAGACATTAGCAATATGTCAGAACTAGAGTTCAGGATGACAACTATCAAGGTGCTAGCTGGGCTCAAAAAAAGCACAGAATATCAGGGAATCACTTTCTGGAGAAATAAAAGAACTAAAATCTAACCCAGTTGAAATAAAAAAAGTTACTAATGAGGTACAATAACATATGGATGCTCTTATTGCTAGGATAAATGAGGCAGAAGAGAGAATTAGTGATCTAGAAGACCAAGTGATGGAAAATAAAGAAGTTGAGAAAAAGAGAGACAAACAACTAATGGACCATGAGGGGAAAATTTGAGAGATAAGTGATACCATAAGGTGAAACAATATTAGAATAATTGAATCCCAGAAGAAGAAGAAAGAGAGAGAGGGGAAGAAGGTATATTGGAACAAATTATAGCAGAGAATTTCCTTAATTTGGTGAAAGGAACAAGAATCAAAATCCGGGAGGCACAGAGAACCCCCCTCAAAATCAATAAAAATAGGTCCACACCCTGTAATCTAATAATAAAACTTACAAGACTCAGTGACAAAGAGAAAGTCCTGAAAGCAGCTCAGGAGAGGTCTGCAACATACAATGGCAGAAATATTAGCTTGGTAGCCGACCTATCAACAGAGACCTGGCAGACCAGAAAGTACTGGCATGATATATTCAGAGCACTAAATGAGAAAAATATGCAGCCAATAATACTATGTCAGTTAGGCTGTAATTGAAGGAGAAATAAAAATCTTCCAGAAAAACAAAAACTAAAAAAATTTGCTAACACCATGCCAGCCCTACAGGAGGTACTGAAAGGGTCCTCTAAGCAAAAAAGGAGCCTAAAAATAACAGGCCACAAAGGAACAGAGACAATTTATAAAAACAGTCACTTTACAGGCAATACAATGGCACTAAATTCATATCTTTCAATAGTTACCCTGAATGTAAATGGCTAAAGGCCCCAATTAAAAGACACAGGGTATCAGAATGGATAAAAAAACAAGATCCACCAATATGCTGTCTCCAAGAAACTCATTTTAGACCCAAAGAAACCTCCAGATTTAAAGTGAGGGGGTGGAAAACAATTTATCATGATAATGGGCATCAAAAGGAAGCTGGGGTGGCACTCCATATATCAGACAAATTATATTTTAAGCCAAAGACTATAATAAGAAATGAGGAAGGACACTATATCATACTTAAAGGGTCTATCCAACAAGATCTAACCATTTTATTTATTTTTTTATTTTCATTTTTATTTATTTATTTTTTAAAGATTTTATTTATTTGACAGAGAGAAACACAGCCAGAGAGGGAACACAAGCAGGGGGAGTGAGAGAGGGAGAAGCAGGCTTCCCTCCGAGCAGGAAGCCCAATGTGGGACTCAATCACGGGTCTCCAGGATCATGACCTGAGCCGAAGGTAGCTGCTCAACCAACTGAGCCACCCACGTGCCCAAGATCTAACAATTTTAAATATCTATGCTCCTCACATGTGAGCAGCCAATTATATAAACTAATTGATAACTCAATCAAAGAAACACATCAACAATAATACAATAACAGTAGGGGACTTTTTAACAGCCCCCTAACTGAAAGGGACAGATCATCTAAACAAAAGATCAAAAAGGAAATAAATTAAATGACACAGTGGACCAGACGGACTTCACAGATATATTTGGAACATTTCACCCAACAGAATGCATATTCTTCTCTATTGCACATGGAATATTCTCCAGAATAGATCACATCCTGAGTTACAAGTCAGGTCTCAACTGGTACCAAAAGATTAGGATCATCCCCTGCATATTTTCAGACCACAATGCTTTGAAACTAGAACTTAGCCACAAGAGCAAAGTTGGAAAGAACTCAAATACATGGAGACTAAACAGTATCCTACTAAAGAATGAATGGGTTAACCAAGAAATGAAAGAAGAATTTAAAAAATTCATGGAACAAATGAAAATGAAAACACAACTGTTTAAAATCTTTGGGGCACTGCAAAGGCGGTCCTGAGAGAAAAGTATTTAGCAGTACAAACCTTTCTCAAAAATCAAGAAAGGTCTCAAGTACACAACCTAACCCTGCACCTAAAGGAGCTAGAGAAAGAACAGCAAAAAAAGCCTAAATCCAGCAGGAGAAGAGAAATAATAAAGATCACAGCAGAAATCCATGACTTGGAAACCAAATGAGCATTAGAACAGATCAATGAAACTAGGAACTTGTTCTTTGAAAGAATTAGCAAGATTGATAAACCCCTGGACAGACTTATCAAAAAAAGAGAAAGGACCCAAATTAATAAAATCAGGAATGAATGAGGAGAGATCACAACCAACATCAAAGAAATATGAACAATTATAAGAACATATTATGAACAACTATACACCAGCAAATTTGACAATCTTGAAGAAATGGATGCATTCCTAGAGACATACAAACTACCAAAACTGAACCAGGAAGAAATAGAGAACCTGAACAGACCCATAACCAGGAAGGAGATTGAAGTAGTTATCAAAATTCTCCCCCCAAAACAAGAGTCCAGGGCCAGTCAGCTTACCAGGGGAATTCTACCAAACATTTAAAGAAGAATTAATACCTATCCTCCTGAAATTGTTCCAAAAGAACAGAAATGGAAGGAAAACTTCCAAATTCATTTTATGAATCCAGCATTATCTTGATCCCCAAACCAGACAAAGACCCATCAAATAGGAGAATTATAGACCAATACTCTTGATGAACACAGATGCAAAAATTCTCAACAAAATACTAGGTAATAGGATTCAACAGTATATTAAAAGGATTTTTCACCACAACCAAGTGGCATTTATTCCTGGGCTGCAAGGTTGGTTCAATATCTACAAGTCAATCAATGTGATACAGTACATTAATAAAAGAAAGAACAAGAACCATATTATCCTCTCAATAGATGCTGAAAAGGATTTGATAAAGTACAGCACCCTTTCTTGATCAAAATGCTTTACAATGTAGGGACAGAGGGTACATATCTCAATATAATAAAAGCCATCTGTGAACAACCCAAGGTGAATATCATTCTCAATGGGGGAAAACTGAGGGCTGTCCACTATCACCACTGCTATTCAACATAGTACTAGAAGTCCTAGCCTCAGCAATCAGACAACAAAAAGAAATAAAAGGCATCCCGATTGGCAAAGAATAAGTTAAACTCTACTCTTTGCAGATGATATGATACTTTATGTGGGAAACCCAAAAGACTCCACTCCAAAAGTGTTAGAACTCATACAGGAATTCTGTAATGTGTGAAGATATAAAATTAATGCACAGAAATCAGTTGTATTTCTATATAACCACAGCAAGACAGAAGAAAGAAATTAAGGAGTTAATCCCATTTACAATTGCACCCAAAACTATAAGATACCTAGGAATAAACCTAACCAAAGAGGCAAAGAACCTCTACTCAGAAAACTATAAAGTACTCATGAAAGAAATTGAGGAAGACACAAATAGAAGGAAAAACGTTCCATGCTCATGGATTGGAAGAACTAATATTGTGAAATTGTCTTCAACTTTTTTCAAATAAATGGAAGAAACAATCGTAAAATTTATATGGAACCAGAAAAGACCCTGAATAGCCAGAGGAATGTTGAAAAAGAAAACCAAAGTTGGCAGCATCACAATTCCAGACTTCAAGCTCTATTACAAAGCTGTAATCATCAATATAGTATGGTACTGGCACAAAATCAGACATGCAGATCAAGGGAACAGAACAGAGAGCCCAGAAATGGTACCTCAACTCTATGGTCAACTCATTTTCGACAAAGCAGGAAAGAATGTGCTATGGAAAAAAGACAGTCTTTTCAACAAATGGTGTTGGGAAAATTGGATAGCCACATGCAGAAAAATGAAACTGGACCATTTCCTTACACCACACACAAAAATAGACTCAAAGTGGAGGAAATACTTCAGTGTAGTCAGGAATCCATTAAAATCATTGAGGAGAACACAGGCAGCAACCTCTTCGACCTTTAGCTGCCCAACTTCTTCCTAGAAAGATCAGCAAAGGCAAGAGAAGCAAGAACAAAAATGAACTATTGGGACTTCATTAAGGTCAAAAGCTTTTGCACAGCAAAGGAAGCAATCAACAAATCCAAAAGGCAACCGACAGAATGGGAGAAGATATTTGCAAATGAAATATCAGATAAAGGGCTAGTATCCAAAATCTATAAAGAACTCCTCAAACTCAACACCCAAATAACAAATAATCCAATCAAGAAATGGGCAGACGACATGAACAGAGACTTCTCCAAAGGAGACATACAAATGGCTAACAGACACATGAAGAAATGCTCAACATCACTAGCCAGGGAAATACAAATCAAAACCACAATGAGATACCATCTTACACAAGTCAGAATGGCAAAAATTAACAAAACAAATAAGGACAACAAATGTTGGTGAGGATGTGGAGAAATGGTAATGCTCTTACACTGTTGGTGGGAATACAAGCTGGTAAGTTACTCTGGAAAACAGTATGGAGGTTCTTCAAGATGTTAAATAAGAATAGAGCTATCCTACAGCCCAACAATTGCATTACGAGGTATCTACCCCAAAGATATAGTTGTAGTGAAAAGAACAGTTATATACACCTCTATATTCATAGCAGCAATGTTCACAATAGCCAAACTGTGGAAGGAGGCAAGATACCCTTCAACAGATGAATTGATAAAGAAGATGTGGTACATATATACAATGCAATATCACTCAGCCATCAGAAATGATGAATACCCACCATTTGCATTGATATGGATGGAACTGGAGGGGATTATGCTAAGTGAAGTAAGTGAAGGAAAGAAAAACAATTAATCAGACGGTTTCATTCATATGTGGAACATAAACAATAGCACAGAGGACAACAGGGGAAGGGAGGGAAATTCAAAGGGGGAGAAATCAGAGAAGGCCCAAGAGAGACTATGGGCCCTAGGAAACAACTTGAGGGTTTCAGAAAGGAGGGAGTTATGAGGAGGGAGTAACAGGGTAACGGTTATTAGGGAGGTCACATGCTGTGATGAGTTCTGGATGCTATTTGTAAACTATGGAATCATTGAACATACATCAAAAACTAGTGATGTACTATACATTGGCTAACTGAACACAATAATAAAAAAAAGAAAATTAGTATGCCACTGGGCAAGGATGACATACAAATTTGTAAAGCCATTCAGATATTTTTTTAAAGATTTTATTTATTTATTTGACAGAGAGAAACACAGAGAGAGAGGGAACACATGCAGGGGAAGTGAGAGAGGGAGAAGCAGACTTCCCGCCGAGCAGGGAACCCGATGTGGGGCTCAATCCCAGGTTCCCAGGATCATGACCTGAGCCGAAGGCAGTCGCTTAACTAACTGAGCCACCCAGGTGCCCCCAGATTTTTAATTATTGAATCACAGTATTGTATACCTGAAACTAATACAACACTATATGTTAATTATACTCGAATTAAAAAAAAAATGAGAGAGAGAGAGCCCAGATGCTAAAGCAATCTTCAGCAAGAACAAAGTCGGAGGCATCACACTTAGTCATTTCACATTATATTACAAAGTGATAAAAATCAAAACATATGGAACTGGTTTAAAAACAGATATTTAGGGGCACCTGGGTGGCTCAGTTGTTAAGCGACTGCCTTCAGCTCAGGTCATGATCCCGGAGATCCGGGATCGAACCCCACATCAGGCTCTCTGCTCGGCGGGAGGGAGCTCCCTGCTTCTCCCTCTCTCACTCCCCCTGCTTGTGTTCCCTCTCTGCCTATGTTTCTCTCTGTCAAATAAATAAAATCTTTAAAAAAAAATAAAAACAGATATTTAGACCATTGGAACAGAATAAAGAGCTGAGAAATAAACCTATGCATATGTATTCAACTAATCTTTGACAATGTTGTCAAGAATATACAATGTGGAAAGGATAGCCTCTTCAATAAATGATGTTGGGAAAAGCAGATATTCACATGCAAATATGTGTGTGTGTGTGTGTGTGTGTGTGTGCACTTGTGAGCTTATTTTATACTATACACAAAAATAAACTGAAAATGTATTCAAGAATTAATTGTAAGACCTGAAAACCATAAAATTCCGAGATGAAAACACAGGGGAAAACCACCTTGACAAAGCTCTTGGCAATGATTTCATTTCCCTTTTCTTTTTGGATGTGACACCAAAAGCACAGAAAACAAGAACAAAAATAAATGAGGGGTATTGTATGAAACTAAGAGATTAATATCTAAAATACATAAAAATCTCATACAACTAAATAGCAAAATATTTAAATATGTCAATACAAAAAAGGCAAAGGACCTGAACAGACATTTTTTTTATAAATAAGACACACAAATAACCAATATACATAAAAGATGCTCAACATCACTAATAATAAGAAAAAAACTCAAATCAAAATTACTGTGAGATATTACTTGATGCCTGTTAGTATGGCTATTACCAATAATCAAAAAACTAAGTGTTGGCAAGGATGTAGAGAAAAGGGAACCCTTGTATGATGTTGGTGGGAATGTAAAATGGAACAGCAATTATAGAAAACAGTAGGAGTTTCCTCATAAAATTAAAAATGTAGCTATCATATGATCCAGCAATCTTGCCGATGGGGATAGAGCCAAAGGAAATAGAATCACTCTCTCAAACTGGTATCAGCACTCCCAGTTCAATGCAGCATTATCCACAGTAGCCAAGATATGGAAGCAACTTAACTGCTCAACAGATATATGAAATACAATATACATATGTAATGAAACACTATCCAGTATTTAAAAAAAAAAAGGAAATCCTACTGTTTGTGACAACATAGATGCACTTAGAAGACACTATACTAGGTGAACTAAGTCAGGCACAGAAAGACAAATACTGAATGATCTCACTTCTACACAGACTTAAAAAAAATCAAACTCAAAAGAAGAGAGTGGAGTGGTGGTTAATGGGCTGAAGGGCTGGAAGAAACAGGAAGATGTCATTCAAAGGATAAAAACTCTTGGCTAGCAGATGAATAAGTTCTGGAGACCTAATGTTATAACATGATGACTATAATTAATGATAATGTATTATACACTAGAAATTTGCTAAAAGAGTAGATCCCAAATCTTTTCCCTACACAGAAAATGGAACTATGTGAGGTGATGGGTATGTAAATTAGCTTGACTATGGTAATCATTAAACAATGTATATGTATATTCAAACATCATGTTGTGCTACTTAAACATATACCATTTTTATTTGTCAATAATACCTTAATAAAACTTAAAAAACAAAAAAACAAAAAAACACTGCACAGCAGGACCTGCAGTGGGAGCTCACTTAGCCTGTCCCAAATTGGCTGCTTCTAATAAAGCAAAACAGACTTGGTGACACATTGCTCACACATCTGCAGCTAGTAGGTATCTTTTCAGAACTTCACTTCTGATTCAAACCCTGTGCTTTCCAAAAATCAGTTATTTTTCATCCCCAAACTGATAAGGTTAGTTGTCTTGTTATTTTATGTATATAATTTATATATCAATACAAACTAATGAAATATAATTAGAAAAAGTAGTAAATAATTTATCAATATTCTATATTCAGAATCCTTTGTCTGTGTCTGTAAATTCTTACTTTATTAAAAAAAACTAAAACAATGAGTTGTATCTGACCCATTACAAGCAAGAAGGAGGTTTCTGAAGACCAACCTGGAGACTTGCATTTAAAGAAAAACTTTGGCCTCATATTTAAAATATGATTAATAAATGTATATTTATATGTCAAATTAAAATAAAATATTCAACTATGATATGCATTTTAACATAAGTTCTCTCTTTTACTATTTTTTTTTAATTAACCAATGAAATTTGGGTCCTGATCACTTATGATAAGAGGGCTTTCTAATGTTTGCACATTGCATTACCTAAGCTGCCAGGAATACTGCTGGGCTAACAACATAGCCCTCAGCTATCTGCTTCTTGAGAGATTTCTCTGGGTGAACGAGAGCTGCCCTGCCACTAGAATCTAATGGCTGGTTATTTTGCCAATATAAAAGCCTAACTGCCTCATCCAACTTGGAAAACTCTCAAAGGTCATCTCAGTTTCAGAGCTCTCTATGGGGCTGACTGAGCTTTTACTGAGACTGCACCGTAGTCCACTTCCCAGCTCAGTCCTGCTTCTTCCTCTTCCCTATTGGTGTTGATTCTGAAGACATGCTCCAATAACCATCCAGATGCCTAATATCAATGTGAGTAGGCTTCCTATGAGTCCTGAAATAGGCTTCTACAGTGCTTTTACTTTAATTTGGCTTTCAAAGAGAATTTTACCACTTGCAATCAGCTCAAGAATCAATGTCAAACTTGAAGATCTGATTTAAAAACAATGCAGAGATACAGTCCCTGCTTTCTCTTTTCCACTTCCCAATCCTCTCTCCATGCCTCCTTCTTCTGTGAAGGTCCACAAAAATGGATATTGGATATCCTATTTTAGGATACTATAATTTTCATTATATCTCACATATATTTCATATAATATACCATATCATTAAAATTAATAACTATATAATATGGTAATAGTCGCTGCTGAAATACATGGACACACAAATTTATGTTTCAAACCCCGTGGAAGTTCATCACTTTCTCATCTACCAGTAATCACTAGGTAAACAAGATAGCACAGAGCCTCCTTCCACACGGTTGTTTAGAAGTTTCTGGTATTTTCAGGTATGTTTTCTCGAAGAGCTGGCTTCATTCCAGTCAACAAGAAAAAAGAAAAATGTATGGAGGAGGAGCTGGGGGTTTTTGGAGACCACACTTGAATATAGTGTGCTTCATTTCCATTGAGTGTTCAGTTGTGAAGCCAAATGAAACTGCAAACAAGACTGGGAAATGCAGTCTTCCTGAACTACCAGGGAGGAGAAAACAACATAGATTTTGGTGAGCAGCTCTGCCACACTATGGTCATCCCAAAGCTTCATTTCCTAGGACACAATGCATCAATTTTCTGCACATAAGTCTTTTTTCAGGAACTTGTAACTGATCTAAGAATTTGAATCCCCTTCTATCAGACCCTCTCTGTGTATGAGCATTTAATGTGACTCATGCTATTGATATTTTATTTTTTTACGATTTATATACAAAGAACTGCACATATATAATATTCACAACTTGATGGATTTGGGCATATGTAAACACATGGTATTATCACCACAATTAAGGTAATAGACTTATCCAACACTTCTCAGAGTTTCATGACTATGACACCAAAAACATCGGCAACAAAAGCAAAAAGAGACAAGTGGGACTATATCAAACTAAAAAGTTTTTGCACGCCAAAGGAAACAATGAACAGAATGAAAAGGCAACCTACAGAATGGGAGAAAATATTTGCAAACCACGTATCTGATAAGAGGTTAATTTCCTTTTTAAAAAATATTTATCTGACAGAGAGAGAGAGACAGCTAGGGAGGGAACACAAGCAGGGGGAGTGAGAGGGGGGACAGAAGCAAGATCCATGCTGAGCATGGAGCCAAATGTGGAGCTCAATCCAAGGACCCTGGGACTATGATCTGAGCCAAAGGTAGATATTTAATGACTGAGCCAGCCAGGTGTCCCATAATTTCCAAAAATATGTAAGGAACTCCTATAATTTAATAGAAAAGAAAACAGGTAACCCATTAAAAAATGAGCAAACAACTTGAACAGACATTTCTCCAAAGAACACATATATATAGCCAATATGAATAAGAAAATATGCACAATATCATTAATTATTAGGGAAATGTAAATTAAAAACACATTATCTCACACCTGCAAGGATGGCAATTATTAAAAAGTATTGGTGAGGTTGTGAAAAAATTAGAACCCCTACATAGTGTTGGCAGAACTATAAAATGGTACAGCAGTTATGTAAAACACTATGGACATTCCTCAAAACATTAAGAATGGAAATATCTTTGTGTGTGGTATAAGAGAATGGTCGAGTTTGATTCTTCTATATATAGCATATACATCCAATTTTCCCAGCACCATTTATTGAAGAGACTGTCTTTTTTCACTGGATATTTTTCCTGCTTTGTTGAAGATAATTTGATCATAAAGTTGCGAGTCCATATCTGGACTCTCTACTCTGTTCCTTTGGCCTATGTGTCTGTTTTTGTGCCAGTTTCATGCCATCTTGGTTATCACCTTTGTAATAAAGCTTGAAATCAGGCAACATAATGCCCCCCAGCTTTGTTTTTCTTTTTCAACATTTCCTTAGCAATTTGGGGTCTTTTCTGGTTCCATATAAATTTTAGGATATTTTGTTCCAGCACTTTGAAAAGTGTTGTTGGAACTTTCATCGTGATAGCATTGAAAGTATAGATTTCTCTGGGCAGTATAGACATTTTAACAATGTTTATTCTTCCAATTGAGGAGCATGGAATGCTCTTCCATCTTTTTGTGTCTTCTTCGATTTCTTTCATGAGTGTTCTGTAGTTCCTTGAGTACAGACCCTTACCTTCCTAGGTTTATTCCTAGATATCTTATGGTTTGGGGTGCTATTGTGAATGGAATCGATTCTTTGATTTCCCTTTCTGTATTTTCATTGTTAGTGTATAAGATCGCAACTGATTTCTATGCATTGATTTTATATCCTGCCACGTTACTGAATTGTTGTATGAGTTCCAGTAGTTTGGGGGTTGAGTCTTTTGGGTTTTCCATATAAAGTATGCCATCAGTGAAGAGAGAGTTCGACTTCTTCTTTGCCAATTTTAATACCTTCTATTTCTTTTTGTTGTCTGATTACAGTTGCTAGGACTTCTAACACTATGTTGGACAATACTGGGCATCCTTGCTTGTTCCTGATATCAATGGGAAGGCTGTAAGTTTTTCCCCATTGAGAATGACATTTGCTGTGAATTTTTCATAGATAGATTTTATGAGGAATAGATTTATGAGGAATGTTCCTCGATCATTCTCTTATGCGACACACAAAGATAAACTTGAAATGGATGAAAGACCTCAATGTGAGGCAGGAATCTATCAAAATCCGAGAGAAGAACATAGGCAGTGACCTCTTTGACATCAACCACAGCAACCTCTTTCAAAACACATGTGCAAAGGCAAAGGAAACAAAAGCAAAAATGAACTTTTGGGACTTCATCAAAATAAAAAGCTTCTGCCCAGCAAAGGAAATAGTCTACAAAACAAAGAGGCAACCCATGGAATGGAAGAAGATATTCACAAATGCACTCGAGACAAATGACTGATATCCAAGATCTATAAAGAACTCCTCAAACTCACCAACCAAAAAAAAAAGAGATGATCACATCAAAAAATGGGCAAGAGACATGAAGAGACACTTCTCCATAGAAGACATACAAATGGCTAACAGACACATGAAAAAATGTTCGTCATCATTAGCTATCAGGGAAATTCAATCAAAACCACACTGAGATACCACCTTACACCAGTCGGAATGGCCAAAATGAACAGGACAGGAAACAACAAGTGTTGGAGAGGCTATGGAGAAAGGGGAACCCTCTTACTCTGTTGGTGGGAATGCAAGTTGGTGCAGCCACTTTGGAAAACAGTGTGGAGATTCCTTAAAAAATTAAAAAGAGAGCTACACTATGGCCCTGCAATTGGACTACTGGGCATTTACCCTAAAGATACAGATGTAGTGGAAAGAAGGGCCATATGTACCCCAATGTTCATAGCAGGAATGGCCACAATTGTCAGACTGTGGAAAGGGTTAAGGTGCCCTTCAACAGATGAATGGATAAAGAAGATATGGTCCATATATACAATGGGATATTACACCTCCATCAGAAAAGATGAACACCCAACTTTTGTAGCAACATGGACCAGATTGGAGGAGATTATGCTGAATGAAATAAGCCAAACAGAGATATCAAGTATCATATGGTTTCACTTACTTGTGGAGCATAAGGAGTAATATGGAGGACAGTAGAAGGAAAGGAAATGTGAACTGGAGTAAATCAGGGAGGGGAATGAAACATGAGAGACTTTGGACTCCGAAACAAACTGAGGGTCTTGGAAGGGAGGAGGGTGGGGGAATGGGAGAGCGTGGCGGTAGGTATTGAGGGCAGGAATTGCATGGAGCACTGGGTATGGGGTATAAACAATGAATCCTGGAACACTGAAAAAATAAAATAATGGAATAAAAAAACAGACAAAGAAAAACAAACAAACAAAGGCCAATCCTTAACCAATTGAGCCACCCAGGTGCCCCTATTTTGAAGTTTTTAAGTAAACATCTATATATTTAAAATTAAAAAAAAGAATGGAAATACCAAATGATCCAGGAATAACACTTCTGGATGTTTCAAAATAATTGAAATCAGGATCCTTCTCTCTTTTTGTTTTAATTGTCATGAGTGCACTCTATTTATTTTTACTGTGTTATGTTTATCACCATACAGTACATCATTAGTTTTTGATGTAGTGTTCCGTGATTCATCATTTGTGTAGAACACTCAGTGCTCCATGCAATCTGTGCGCTCCTTAATACCCATCACCAGGCTCACCCATCCACCCATCCTCCTCCCTTCTAAAACTCTCAGTTTGTTTCCCAGAGTCCACAGTCTCTCATGGTTTGTCTCCTACTCCAATTTCTCCCCCTTCATTTTTCCCTTCCATCTTCTAATGTCCTCCATACTTTTCTTTATGGTCCACAAAAAAGTGAAGCTATATGATAAACAGAGATACCACCTTACACCAGTCAGAATGGCCAAATGAACAGGACAGGAAACAACAAGTGTTGGAGAGGCTATGGGGAAAAGGGAACCCTCTTACACTGTTGAGACTGCAAGTTGGTGCAGCCGCTTTGGAAAACAGTGTGGAGATTCCTTAGAAAATTAAAAATAGAGCTACACTATAACCCTGCAATTGGACTACTGGTATCTCTGTTTGACTTATCTCAAACAGGTATCAGTACTCCCATGTTTATTGCAGTATTATTTACAATAGTCAATATATAAAAACAACCTGTGTCCATTGAGAAATGAATAGATAAAGAAATGTGGTAATGAAATACAGTAGAATATTATTTAGCCTTAAAAAATTCTGCCATTTGCAACAACATTCGTGAACATGGAGGACATCATGCCAAATGAAATAAGCATTACAGAAGGACAAATAACTGCATGATTCCATTTATGTATCTAAAATAGTTAAACTTTTATAAGCAGAGAATATAACAGTGGTTGCTGGGAGTTGTTGGGTAGGGAAAGTAGGGAGTTGTTCAATGGGTATAAAGTTTCAGTTATGCTATAAATTCTGGAAACCTGCTATACAGCATACTGCCAATAGTTAAAATGTAGTATTGTACACTTCAAAATTTTTTAAGAGGATAGATTACATGTTAAATGTTCTTACTAAACATAAGAAAAAACAAAGGGAATGTGTATGAATTTTATAGGTAGTCATAGTTGTACCAGAATCCCTATATATATTTCCAAAGAAATGTACAATCACACATTAACAGCATATTTATGATGAATAAAGGACATAGAACCTACATCATACCAGTCATGATACTAGGCTCTTCAGCTACATTTAATTCTCACAACAACATAAAAAGTAAATCCTGTCATTGTGATTATGCTAAAGAGAAAGAAATTTAGGGTTAGAGATAAGCACCACACCCCCACGCAAGGGCACTTAAGTAGTAAACAGTAAAATTGAGATTCAAACCTAAATTTTCTTGCCTCCAGAGTATATTTATATTTTTAATCAATAGGTATACTGTCTCATGACTGCTATCTGCTAGAAACCATAATAGGAATTATGAATAATCATGTTCAATTCTACTCCAGCATCTTAGTATAGTATGGTCTTTACTAAACCTAGAACATCAAAGCTTTGGGTTTAAGGATTCAGTGCTTTATGTTCTTCTCTCAGCTTTCCCTTTGCCCTCTGGCAAATCATTTATGTGCTTCAATCTTCACTTCTAATAATGAAATGATAATTCTGTAATTCCATTCAATGAGTTTCACTCAGGAACAGTAACAACACTGCTTGCAGGTCAATATGAGTTATGGTTAAAGAAAACCCCTAAAAAGCTGATATGTGATATAGATATTTAAATACACTGTGAAATATATGATTTGTGAATGTGTTAGGCCTTTTTAAAGTCAGTTTTTCACACACAAAAAAGAAATCTTTTGGTGCACAATCTAGATTTAATGCCTCTCTAGCCAAGTAAGTCTTCAGAAATGTTTCTCTTTCTTACTGTGTCCCTAGATGTCCAGTGGGTTGCTTAGGTTTCTGTTTCTGCTACATTGTGATGGATCCCATTTAATCCTGTCCACAGAATTGATAAGGCAAAGAAGACAGTTCTACGGATAAAGAGTGCACTCAAAATGGAAACATACAGAATTGTAAGTTATAAAATTAGAAAGTTTGGAAAACTTTTGGAATGTGAAGAAAAAGAATTAGATTTTTTTTATAGGAGTTTATTTATTTGAGAGAGAGAGAGCATGCACATGAGCACATGAGTTTGGGGGAGGGGTAGAGGCAGAGAAACATATTCCCCATTGAGCACAAAGCCCAATGCTGGTTCCATACCAGGACCCTGAGATCATAACATGAACTGAAGACAGACACTTAACTGAGTGAGCCACCCAGGCATCCCAGATTTTCCTTTTATGTCATTTGGTACATATTTAACTTAATATATGTCAATATCAGCAAATAATTCAATTTAATACAATATTAAAAATACTGGCTTTCCACTCCATAGATGACATATTAGTCTCACCATAAAAAAACCACAGCTTCCCTATTCATCATTCTTTCAAATCCCTTTATTTTAAACTTCAAAGTTTAGAGAAAACTTGTATTTCCCCACATGAACATGATGTTTCTTATAATATTTCTCCCACCCTGAATGTTCCCATATCCAATACAGTGACTTACCTCACTCCTCTATTAAATGAGGATAATAATATCACCTATCTTGTGGGGTTATTTTGAGAATATTAAGAGATAATCAGTGTAAACTGCTTAGAAAATGACTGGCAGATTGAAAACACTCAATAAAAGTTGTTTTCACAAATAAGGAGCTTGATTTGTGTTATATTTTAAATATACTTCCCAACAGTTTAGACAATGACATAATGTTGGCATAGAAATCTACTGTATCAAAAAATGTCTTTTGAAATTGTTAAAGTCTACTTATTTAATATATAACTGTAAAATATTGGGCTCACACAAGCAAACTGGCAAAATAGCAAGATAAACAGGATTACACACGTATACACTGACAAATTATCTAAACATAAAATAAACCTCAATGTTCTGTCATAAGGTGCAAAAGCAAGTAGGCATCCAAACACATAAGGTCATCACTAGTCAGCACAGCTCAAGCTAGAGGCTGCTACATTTACAGTGACAAATAATTTGACAGGTTTCACAAAATCAATAATTTAAGAGGTTCTTTATTTCTGTGTTTTGCCTCTCTAAAGAACAGGACCACACTCTCTTTCCACATCTGATATATTTCAGAAGGAACAATACTGAGCCTTAATTTAAAATGAGTGATGCAGTATAGTTTTAGACAATATATTTCTTCAAAGCTGTCAGTTTCCTTTCATCACTTTTCCTATTTTCCAAAAACAGGTTTAAATTAAACATAGATCAACAATAAATCTGCCACTTGCTGTCTTATTTATGGCACTTTTAGAAGAGACACTGATGTTGTTTTATAAGCCAAGATGGACAGATCCCTTCATAATTAAAATTAAAACATCTAAAATATTTAATAGAATTTTATTGGCCATGAGATGTCTACTGTTTTGCTGATCTTAGTATTATTCCTTCATGTGTCCCCCATATAAAGTCAGGGAAGCATGTTCTGTATAGTATAAGTGAGAAGAGCCTCAGTTTTCATGGCCCAAACTTGCTAAGTATAAAGCTATAATATGATTTGAGAACCTAAAAGGAGAGAAACCTCAGTAGAGGATGCTTTATCCAAATACCCAGGACCTTATCTATTCCAGATACTTGGTACCTCTAAAAATTTAGATTTTAAAAAAAGTAGAGTGATAAACAAATGAGAATATATAGCATGATAAAGATTATAATAATCAAATTGCCTTTGTGCATTTATATTTAAATCCAACATTAACACTCATGGCATTTATTACCTGAAAATGTTTACCTTCAAAATTCTATAAATGACCAAGGGCCTTCACAATTCACTACAATCATTCATTACTATTTTTACTACCTGACCATACTGTGGTGCCTGGGTCTTTCTGACACCAATATGAGATTATCTGCTGTGTGTGCCCATTTTCTACTTTTTGAATAGGTACATCTATTGTGATTATCTATGCCTACTTTGCCATTGCATGCTGAGTGTGTGGGAGGCAAACAACTTGTATCTTCATTTCACATGAATCCAACTGAGATAAATCATAGTAGAAGCACCAAGCTCAAGAATTCTCATCTACACTTGAGCCTGATTTATTTGATGAGATCTGGAGCTGGACCATGATGTGGGAATAGAATGTGGCTTATTTTGAATATGGAATTAAAATAAATAAATGAACAAAAAAGAGACCCATAGTTGTAATATCACAGAAATGGGCAATATATTTAAAAACTTTTAAAGAATGTAAAAGGCCAAAAATGTCAATGAAAAACTTAAATAGTAATTCAAAAAAGATTAGCACACTTCTACTCCTGGATAGCAAAACTCATTATAAAGTTACCACAATGAAAGCAGACTGCTTTCACATACAACAGACAAACAGGACAGTGGGATGGAATAAATTGTTTAGAAATAGACCATCCATATTCAGGCACTTAAGCAAGATAGAACAAACAAAAGTTCAAAATATGTTGGTAGATTTAATTCTAAATATACAATGCAAATGGATTAATCTTTAAAATGATGAATTTCTGGGTAGGATAAAATAAAATTCAATTATATGCTATTTATATGAGACATCTCTAAAGTAAAACATTTATAAAGGTTTATTGTAAAACGATAAAAAAATATGCCCAATAAATTCTAAGCAAGAGAGGTTGATATTGCTTTATTTATATGAGAAAAATTAGACTTCATGGGTAAAGTAAACAATTGCTGGAGATAAAGAAGGTTAATTTGTTATAATGAAAGGATTGATCCCCCTAGAAACTAAAATCATGTCATATTTGTGAATATTTAGTAACACAGTATCAAAATATATGAGGAAAAATGTACAGAATTAAAACAAGAAACAGATCTAAAGTCATGGCAGATTTTCAACACATAGTTGATATCATAAGCCAAAAGAACCCCCACAAAACTATATAAAAGATAGGAAGGACACAAACACTTGACTTAATTGGCACATACAACATATATTAACAAACCATAGCAGAATGCATATGCATTTTAAGAACACACAGAGCTTTCACAAAATTGATCATATACTGGCCCATATGGCCACAGTAAATACGCTTCAAATACTGAGAAACAATGACAAAGTTTTCTGACCACAGTGTGGCTTAACTTTAAAATCAATAAGAAAGGGTAAATAAGAAATACTAAATTTATAAAGTTAAAAGCCTACTTCTAAATAACTTGTGGGTCAAAAAAGAATTCAGAGCAGAAATAAGAAAGTAGTTTGAACTGAATATTAACAACATATGATATACAGAAACTTGAACACTATGGCCAAAACAGAACTTTGTAGACTTAAAAGTGATTAGGAAAAAAAGGGTTAAAAATTAATGAGCTAAGCCATGTATCCACCTTAAGAAACCAGAAAAAAAATAGCAAAAGCAACTCAAATAAATTTGAGGATAAGAAAAGATAGGTAAGAGCAGTTAGAACCTATCCTTCTTAAATTATTCCAGTTAAAGAAGGAGGAATGCTTTATGAGGTCAGCAATATCCTGGTAACAAACAAGCCAAAGACATCACAAAATTATAGACCAATATCTCCGATGAACATAGGTACAAAAATCCTCAACAAAAAAGCAAACCAAATTCAACGATCCATTAAAATGGTCAAATACCATAATTAAGTAGGATTTATTCTAGGATGCAAAAATGGTTCAACATCTGAAAATCAATCAATGTGATATACCACATTAACAAAAAAGGATAAAAATCATATGCTCATTTCAACACATAAAGAAACATCATCTAACAAAATTCGATATCTATTTATGATAAAAACCCTCAAGAAAGTCAGAATACAGGGAACATACATCAACATAATAGCCATATATGACAAACTCACACCTAACATCATACTCAATGGTGAAAATCTGAAAACTTTTCTTCTGAGACCAGAAACAAGATGAGAATGCCTACTTTCACCACTTTTTTTTTCAAAGTAGTACTAGACATCCTACCCAGAGCAATTAGGCAAGAAAAAGATATGAAAGGCATCCAAACGGGAAAGAAAGAAGGAACACTCACTATTTGTGGTAACATAATACTATATGTAGAAAATAGTAAAGACTCCCTCAGAAAACCGGTAAAACCTATAAACAAGTTTAGTAAAGTCACAAGACACAAAATTAACACAGAGAAATTAGTTGTTTTCTTATACACTAAAAACAAGCTATCAGAAAAATAAATTGGTGTACCTGGGTGGGTCAGTTAGCTAAGTGTCCAACTCTTGATTTTGGGTCAGGTCATGATTTCAGGTTTAAGATCGAGTTCCCCCACTGAGCTCTGCATTGGGTGTGAAGCCTGCTTAAGATTCTCTCTCTCTCTCTTTCTTCTTCTGCTAGCTTCCCCACCCCTACACATGTGCGTACTCTCTCTCTTTCTCCCTCACTCTCCAATATAAATAAATAAAAGATAGATAGATGATAGATAGATAGATAGATAGATAGATAAATAATAAATCTTAAAAAAAGAAAAAGAAAGAAGTTAAGAAAATAATCCTGGGTGGCTCAGTTGGTTAAGCATCTGCCTTTGGCTCAGCTCCCAGGACTGAGCCCCATGTTGGGCTAGGGAGCCTGCTTTCAGATGGGAGCCTGCTTCTCCCTCTCCTCCACAGTTCATGCTCTCTCTCACTATCTTTCTCTCTCTGAAGTAAATATATTAAATCTCAAAAAAATAAAAAGAAAGCCATCACATTTATAACTGCATCAAAAAGAATAAAATACCTAGGAATAAATTTAACTAAGGAGGCAAAGAACTTGTATTCTGAAAACTATAAGGCTCTGATGAAAGAAACTGAACACAACACAAATAAATGAAAAGATATTCCATGTTCACAGATAAGAATTAATATTATTAAAATGTCCATACTACCCAGAGTGATCTATGGATTTAATGAAATATTTATCAAAATACCAACATTTTTCACAGAACTAAAACAAAGAGCTCTAAAATTTGTATGGAACTGTAAAAGACCCCATACAGCAAAGCAATATTGAAAGAACAAAGCTGGAGGTATCATGTTCTCTAATTGCAAAACATACTACAAAGCTAGACTAACCAAAACAATATCATAGTGACAAAAAAACAGACATCTAGATCTCTGGAATAAGATAGAGAACACAGAAAAAGCCTACAAATATATGGTCAATTAATCTCTTCAATAAATGGTATTGGAAAAATTGGACAGCTACATGCAAAAGAATAAAACAGGACCACTACCTTATACCATATATAAAAACAAATTCAAAATGGATTAGACTTAAGTGTAAGATGTGAAACCATAAAACCTTGAAGAAAATATAGGCAGTAAGCTCTGTGATATTGGTCTCAGCAATATTTCTTTGGAACAGTCTTCTCAGGCAAGTGGAATAAAAGCTAAAATAAACAAATGGAATTGCATCAAACTAAAAACTTATTAAAGCACAGTGCAGAAAACCATCAACAAAATGAAAAGACAAACTACTGAATGGAAGAAGATGTATGCAAATCATACATCCAATAAGCGGTTAATACCCAAAATGTATAATTGTAAATTCTTTATATATTCTTATTCCAGTGATCTATATTGTCTGTTTTTGTGCTAGTATCATACCAATAGAATATTGTGTGTCAATTATGTGTCAATAAAAATAAAAAATAAATTGAAAAGGTAAGAGCAAAAATCAATGAAAAAGAAAACAAACAGAAAATCAACAAAATCAAAAGTTGGTTCTTTGGAAAGACTTACAAAATTACTAGACTTCTGATAAAACTAACAGGCAAAAAGAGACCAAAACAACCAGTATCGGTAATGAAAAAGAACATACCAACATTGATGCTATGGAAAATTAAAAATATTAAGAGGATATTGTGAGCAATGTGATAAATGAATATTTACATAGACTAAGACTTTTTTTCTATAGCTAGTAATTAAGATACTGTGATAATGTTTCATGAATATTCAATAGATCAACTGAATAGAATAAAGACTTACAAGCAGATTCACAATTAAATATATATTTGATATATGACAGAGTTGGTATTATAGATTAGTATAAGGAAAAAAATAAGCTTTCCAACAATTGCCAAGACAACTGAATATAGAAAAAAAATAAGTTGGACCCATATTTCACATCATAAAATGGAATCAATTTTAGATGGTTAAAACACTTAATATTAAAGATGAACCACCAAACTTTAAAAAGATAATATAAGAAAATATCTTCACAAAATCCCAGGGATTCTTAAACAATATATGAACGCATTAATTATAAATTGGAAGATATCTGTAGCATATATAATTATAAAGGAGAAAGGAGAGATAGTTTAGTAACAGTAGTTAAGATCATGACCATAAAGTCACACCAACTAGGACAGAATATCACTTACTCACTTACCAGGTTTGTGATCTGCAAATAACCTTTGTCAAGTTATTTAACCTATCTGTATCTCAGTCTCCTAATTTGTAAAACAAAATTTATAATGATGTTTATCCTTTAGCTAAAAAAATTACACAATGTGTTCAGAACATCATAATAAGTTTTTATATGTATATAATTATTATTTGTTAATTATTGCTCATGGGGCACCTGAGTGGCTCAGTTGATTAAGTGTTCAACTCTTGGTTTCAGTTCAGGGCATGATCTCAGGGTTGTGAGATGGAGCTTTGCATGGGGTTCTGTACTGCATATGGAGCTGGCTTAAGATTGTCTCTCCCCCTCCCCATCTCTCTCTCTCTTCCTCTTTCCTTCCCTCTTAAAAAATTATTATTTATAATTCATTGAAAATAATTTCAGTGAATCAATTAAAATCGACTAACCAATTGAAAAATACAAAGGCACCTCATAAAAATACATAACTCTGAGAGCTGCATACATGTGAGAAATTTTCAATCTCATAAGTAAGCCAATAAATGCAAATTAAACCCAAAATGTGACACTATTCCATATCTACCAGCTGGAGGGTAAAAAAAAACAGATCTAGTATACTAATGTTGGTGAGGATATGAAGCAAGAAAACAATCATATAGTCATTTACACACTGGGTGGGATTGTCAACTAGATCAAGCCCTTCAACATTCACATAGTCTATAACCTAGCTATTCTAAACTTAGATTTATATCCCAGAGAATATCTTGTGATAATATGCCAGGAAATACATGCAAAATTATCATAAATATTGTCTATAATAGTAAAGTATTTAAAATAACTCAAATGTTTATTAAGAACAAACTGGATAAGTAAATTGTGCAAGAATAAGTGAATCACAGCTACACAAATTAACGTGGATCTTACATATTTAATACTGAACAAAATGTCACAACAAATATGTATTTCCACAGACAGAATATTCAAGAAATAAAAATGGTAAGAACAAAACAAAATAACTCACAATATTAAAAAGATACATATACATATATATCAAGGATAGCAAGAGAATAGTTATTAATCTAGAAGAGAGAGACAAAAGGTCACATGAAGCTCTTATGAGGAAGCTCATATATACATATATATATCCTTTTGTATGCATGATACTTTTCTTAATAAAAATAGTTTTATAAAAGAATGTGTTGCACAGTTGGAAAGTTGTCCCAGATATGTTTCAAATAAGAAAAAGTCTTTAGAATCATTTGGTGTGATTATATTTTTGAAGAAAAAAATATATATGGAAAAGTCTAGAAGAATATCCATCAAAATGTGAATAGCAGTTATTTTACCTTTGGGTAGCAATAAAGGTGAAGTATGTAGCCATCAATTGTGTAGTCAATTTTGTAAAGTTAATATTTTTAAGAAACTATATTCAGCCTACTAAAGATAAACTAAATAGAAAAAAAAAAACCTTTAAACTAAATAGAAAAAAAAAACCTTAAATGTAAAATGAAGCTTAAATAACATCATTGTTTCACAGGTCCTTGTGAGCCTCTTTCCATGTAACTGTATAAACTTGTGTGATGCCATGTTTAATGACTACATAGTATCCCAGTGTACCCATAGATTACTTTGATTTAATCAATATTTATTTCTGGGCATTTAGATTTTTTTCTTATTTATTTTACATGAGCATTCCTGTATTCTAATTTCCCATTATTTCCATAAAATAAATTTCTAGAAGGTTATTTGCTAGGTTATGATATATACAAAATTTTAAGGCCTAAAACACAGAGTTTTCACCATAATTTTAATAGCAGTACACCAAAGGTAAATTAATTAATTGATTAATTAATTAATTAATTAATTATGAGAGAGTGAGAGAGTATGTACACATGAACTGGGGGAGGAGCAGAGGGAGAGGAACAGACTCTTCACAGAGCCTGGGGTTCAATGTGGTGCTTATCCCACAACCCTGAGACCATGACCAGAGCTGAAATCAAAAGCTGGATGTTCAACCAACTAAGCCACCCTGGTACCCCATCAAAGGTAAACTTATTTCACATATTGGTACTGGGTTTGTTCAATCAGAAATTTTATTTAAACTCTCATCTAAAGTTAAATTAAAAAAAATAATAAAGATGCTCACATCAGGGGGGCGCCTAGGTGGCTCAGTGTTTAGGCCTCTGCCTTTGGCTCAGGTCATGATCCCTGAGTCCCAGGATCGAGCCCTGCATGGGAGGCCTGCTTCTCCCTCTCTCACTCCCGCTGCTTGTGTTCCCTCTCTGGCTGTGTTTCTTTCTGTCAAGTAAATAAAATCTTAGGAAAAAAAAAAAAAAAGATGCTCACATCAGAAAAACAAACTCTCATTTAAAAGATTTGATGACCTATAATCCCAGGGTCCTGGGATCGAGTCCCACATAGAACTCCTTGGTCAGTGGGAAGCCTGCTTCTCCCTTTGCCTGCCTCTACCCCTGTTTGTGCTTTCTCTCTCTCTCTGATAAATAAGTAAGTAAATAAATACATAAATACATAAATAAATAAATAATATTTAAAAATAAATAATAAATAAAAGTTTTGGTTTCCTAAATTAGACATAATCTCAAGAATTCCACAAGTTCCAATGAGGGTTCAGACTTAGTCTCTTGCCTAAAAGAAGGAAGTGCAGAATGGCAAAGTATCTCAAGCAAAGAATGCATCCTATATGTCTCTGTAACCTCATATTAGTATCTTCCTATGTGGGAGTCCTTAAATGGTTTTTAATTAGCTGAAAATTAGTAAATTTGCCTGATTCACAGGAGATTTTCACTTTCCTGGGATACCCAGAAAAGCTAGAAGCAACTACTTAATAGAAACAATAAGACAGCACTAAAATAATCTTAAGGCTATATACTATATTATAATTCTACAACTTATTTTCAACAATTTACATTATCACACTTGCAGATGGGAGTACCAATATCTAAACCAGATCACATTCAATACCGCAACAACACATTTCCACCCTTCTTTCACCATCAATGTGAAAGTTGTATATTCACTTTGGCAACCAATTAGGGTAAAAGATATAAAATCAAGTTGGAGAGGGATCAGACATATAGTAATTCTTTAAGTATAAGTTTACTGGGGAAAATAGCAGATATAAATAATCTGAAGATCTTTATTTATCTTGACAGTTCATAAATGAATCACAAGCTATCAGTGCTGAGGCTATGTAATTAGCACAGGACTGTGAGTCAGTAACTGATTTTATGCCAGAGAGCACAATTCACATGTGAGATTGGAGACAACATTACTGATTAGAATGGAGATTAGGAAAATTCAGCCAAGTCATAGAGACATGCAGATCTAAAAGACTAATGATGCTCCCTATGGGTATGTTGGACTTCTTTTCTGTGTAGTAGAATAAATTTAAACTCTGTTACTCTCTTTTGATGGGGTCAAACTTCATTGGATTGAGTCCAAATTCCTACTTTATATTTTAAGTGGGAGTGCACTTAGCGTGATGAGCATGGAGTGCTGCATGGAAGTGTTGAATCACTGAGTTGTATACCTGAAACTATTATTACACCGTATGTTAATTAACGGGAATATAAATAAAAACTTAAAAAAATAAAAGCATACAGAATTCCACAAATATTTGGGGGATGTTGGGAGAAGAAAATGAGAGGTCTAGCTTAAACGAAACTCTATTTGGCTATTTAAAAATCTGTTTTAACTTAAAATAATGAAGATAATATTAACAAGTAAAAATAAATAAACAAAAACAAAAAAGATATTGAATGGGCAGAGAGAACATTTTTAAAACAAAACAATTATTATTTTTGTTTATATAAGCTGTATTCTTACTTCATTTTATAGATTTTATGAGTAATTGTATGAAGCTATTCATAAAAATTGTGATTTTGTAAGCTACTTTTCTTATTAAAGGTATCATTATAATCTCTTGTGCATTTACTGAGAAGAGAAATCATTTGCCTCATTCTATGTGATATGTAAATGAACACTTGAATAATCATTAATTTAGTCATTCAAAAACAATTATTTCAAAACTTACTATATGCAAAAGCACACTACTGGAATCTGTGGTCTATACAGATTTTCACATGCAGTTCCTATGCTCAAGAAAAGTATATGATAACATAATAAAATGACACCATGTTTATAAAACAAGCAGTGCCAAATGCTACGAGAAAGTTATAAAGTCCTACTGGCTGTTAGAAACATGAAAACACCTGAAGCTAAAGGAATCCAGCAATTTCATGAAGGTGGCATTTCAGCTGAACTCTGAGGATGGGTGGGAGAGGCAAATTAGAGACTATCTAAAGAGTCAAACTAAAGAGACTAGAGTGTGATAAAAAGCATAGGGAATATAAATGAGTACAGTTCATTTAATTTAGAATGTGGGTTGTAAATGAAAAGCATGAAAACCCATGGATGAAAAGTGGATTACTACCACTTAATCTCCTGCTGACTGTATTTTGGAGTCATCAAGTTTCTTGGTCAGAGGAGGGACTTTACCAAAGCCATGCGTTAGAGAATCTAGGAAAATTTCATGAGTGTTTAGGATAAAGTCAGAGTCAGAATACTATTGCAGGAAATCCAGTAGGATAATGACGGTATAAATATAGAGTAAGATAATATATAGTATGAATGACAGAATGAAGGAACATTTGGACCGCTACCAAGTAATATCTTTGATTGCCCTAGACAAAAGATTTGCATCCGTTGTCCTTTGTCTTATTTAATTTGGAACCCCCCCCCCCCAAAATCTCCTGGATAGCTCAATGTATAGTTTTCATGAGAGAACTATGAAAATGATTCTTTAACTCTTGCCAGGAATCTTTCTCAGATGTGGAAATCTGAAGTAATTATGACACAGCGCACCCCAGAACTGAGGGAGCTAGTAGCCTACTTCAGGGCACAGAAAAAAGTAAAAGTCAGAAAGGTTAAAGATAACTTGAAGTAGTTACACTTGAATTGTATTTCAAAGCAACTCCAGAAACCTTTGTGTGAATTCCTCAATAGTTCCATGCTTTGTAATGGTTACATTAGTCGAATACTCAGTTGTGGAAAAACAAGTGATAAGAGGCAGAAGTGCTGAGTACCTTTGAGGGACACGTTAGAAGAGAGATGCTGTGATAGAGGGCTGCTGTTGAGAGTCACCCACCCGTGTGGGCTCTAGCCTCTCACTCCCACTACCCGAACCTCAGAAAGTTTCTAAAGGTTCTTTTGAGATCCAACAACGGGAACCATCAGGGAGAATAGCTTACAAAATGTTCAGAAAACATAAAATGCTTAGAGGGCTCTACTCCCTAAATGTCATACCAGAATGGATCATCCCTGAGAGAAAGTACGTAGTACTCACCATCTACTTCATTACTGTATTTAAAGAACAGGTAGAAAGTACTGGTTTTCCCATGTATTCCTAATTGAGAGGAACAAGAGTAGAAATTCCCTGCCATCCTGTGACATAGGGGCTTAGAGGTTCTGAAACTCTGGGGACGTGACTTAAGCAAGCTATAGAAACCTTGATTCACAACTCAGTCTTCAAATACCTGGTAGGGAATATGGCATTAAAAAAGAAGGTTAAGTGCACATGCATCAAAATCTATAGCTGTTTCTTATCAATTGTCACAGATATCTAGCACAGAGATTATTTCTGTAGCATGATTTATATATATCACATGTTTATATTATAAATCATGCTATATATCTATCTTATCTATGTCTATCTATCCTTTTTTAAAAGAATGTATGAAGTACTTAGGATATTGGAATGAAATTCAGTGCACAGAAGGGTTGGCATAGAGAGGCAAATTCACACAAAACTCAATGTTTACAAAGGGATTTCTCACTCAGGTTGATTTGATTTGCAATAATCTTTGAATTTAATTTCTTAGGTAAGGTTTCTTTCATCATTTGCCATGGTAGCAAGCTGATGAACACTTCATTTACATTTTTATTAGCCTATAAAGCTTTTCCTGCTTATATGGTTTTATCTTACCCCAAAAGCAGTACTTAATGTTTAATAATAGCTAATTGAGCCTATGGCAAAGATTTGAGTACAAAAAAAGTGACACTTAAGGTAATGTCCTCTTGTATCAATCTTAACAACTGATACATACTTAAGGTACTCACTTCTGAAACCGTAAAATTAGTGATTATGATATATAATCTATGATCTTGTCTCAGTCTCTAGACCAAAAGCCTAATAGTAGGAACTGTCTCCGTGTCTTTAATAAACAGTATTCTGTTAATACTGAGCACATTCAGTAATTAGGACACATAGCTTCTTAGTTTTGACTTCTGAGAAAACCACTCTTGAATGCCACAGGTGGTGTTTCTAAATCAGGTCTCAGTTCTCAAAGACTATGTGTATAATAAAGGTTTAGTTTCAGATTTAACCATTTAATATGAAGGTAATTAAACTTTGGCATCACATATCTGCAAATGACTATTCAGACCAAGTTTAGAGTTCATGCCAAAGAATGGTAATTAGAAGGGTGCCTGGGTGGTTCAGTCTGTTAAGCAACTGCCTTCAGCTTTGGTCATGATCCCAGGGTCCTCGGATCTCGCCCCAAGTCAGCTCCCTGCTCAGAGGGAAGTCTGCTTCTCCCTCCATTTCTTCCCCCTCCCCCACCCCGCTCAAGATCTCTTACTCACTTTCTCTGTCTGAAATAATTAAATAAGATTTTTTTTTTTTTTAAGATTTTTATTTATTTGACAGAGAGAAACACAGCCAGAGAGGGAACACAAGCAGGGGGAGTGAGAGAGAGAGAAGCAGGCTTCCTGCGAAGCAGGGAGCCCGATGTGGGGCTCGATCCCGGGTCTCCAGGATCATGACCTGAGCCGAAGGCAGTGGCTTAACCAACTGAGCCACCCAGGCGTCCCTTAAATAAGATCTTAAAAAAAGAATGGTAATTAGAATACCTATCAATCATTAATGGCATTCACTAGAGTGATATTTGAACAATTATTATTTATAATAATTGCATTAATTGGTATATTTGGTCCTTGCTATGCTTTTTGTACCTGAATTGTAGTAGCCCATGATGTTCATATAGGATTTGTTTCTCTGCCTGCACAATATTGGGAGACATTAGAGAAACAGGCACAGTGCTGCACATTGTGAAATGACATAGGATTCTATTTTTTCTAATTCATAATGCAGTTCATAAGGGACTACTGCCTATTCATTAGACTGGAGGCAGATCCAATACTTTTTAGTTATAAAATTCCTGAGCACATTATCTCTTTACAGAGAGAGAGAGAAAGAGATAAAGAGAGAGAAAGACTACATTTTATAATTCCAGGCATTTGCTTGTTTGTGCCTTTGGGGAGAAAACTAAAGCCATTTTAAAAGAAATAACTTAGAGAAAGTCGGAAGCTTCATGGTAAACAAAACTCTCTCCTGAAACATTCAGATGATTTAGTTAAGAATGAGCTGGAACAACATCAATGGCATTTCCTGGAAATCAGAAATAAATTCCAAAATAACTGGGAAGCATTTCTGCAGCAGTGTTTGGATAAGTGTTTACAATCTGAAAAAAAGGATAAGGTAGGATAGAATAAATTCAACTATAAAAATAATACTCTCACCTGTTCAAAATGTATATGAAACTGTGACTTTCTGTGAGAAATAAAACACTCCACAACCCCTATACATTACATATTGTGTCACCCCAGATATGCTTTTCTGCTTGTTATTCAAACAGTTGTCTACAGCTGCAGATCACTGATTTGTCTCCTGATAACTTTAGAAACTACTACAGGAAACAACAAAGTATAACAGCTTTTACAAGAGTTATTTGACCATGCATAAAGTGTTCTACACTTGGGGCATGCATGTGTGTGGTGTGTGTGTGTGTGTGTGTGTGTGTGTGTGTGTGTGTGTGTGTTGTGCTCACATACATGCATTTTACATCCATGGGATCTGGTGCCCATATACAAACACCATATAAAGTTATTCTTCAATTAATTAATGTTGCTTAAATTGTATATGTAAGAATGTCTGCACTTTAGATAGTAAGATATTCAGTTTATGCTTTGTCTTCTGAATATATTTTCTGTATCTTATGGGTGTAAGCTCATTTTAGCAACACATACAAGAATCAAAAGGGGATAATTGTTTTTTTATTTATAAGACTACAGATTTAAAGTAGATAATCAGGTTTGAGTCCTACTCATCTCATTTATTTATTGTCTGAATGGCCCTGTGGAAGTCATTTAACTTCTCTAATCCTTAGTGTCCTCACTGATAAACTAAGTATAATGGTAACTATCTAACAGGAGAGCCAAATGACAAATTCATGTGAATAATCAAGCACTACCAAATGTTAGCTAATATTTTTCATTTTCATGGTTGAGGGAGCATATGACGCTTGTGCCTCCTGGATGCAAAGGGGAAAAGAGGGTTTAATGCATTTTTGTTTTTGCTAACAGGATCTTGGACCTTGTATAAAGCAGCATATGTACATATATTGACAGATAAATCAGGGAGAAGTAGTGAGACCAGGACAAGCACTATTTGCCTCCTTTTCAAAGCACAGTAAGCCTAAATCTGAGTCTCAAATTGCAATCAGCATGTCTAGGAATCCACAACACATGTTCTGTTCTATTATTGAAGGAGACAGCTGTCTAGTCAATGTAAATTTTATTGTAAAATTATTTAACAGAATTCACAATTATGGGAGGACAAACACCCTGGAGACAAATGGAAGTTCTGAATTTGCTATGTGTAGACAAAGAGGGCTGCCAGACTCAGCACCAGTTAGTGTTGCACAGAGACAGGTGGGCAATAAAAGAAAGTGACTACTAATGAAAGGGAGCCCCACTGATCCACTGCCACCATCTCTGCTAACCAAGAGTGAAAAATAGGAGTGAAATAAGTATCTAAATTTTTGGTATAATAAATAAAAACTGTATGTATTTTATCCCATTGTATTCATTGTACTTTCACACCATTTGATTCCCAAGATCCTTTATATACTGGAATTCTCTCTACTTATAATTATTGGGATAGTACAATAGCCTTGTTTTCCTCACACCACTGTGAGTAATGCTTCTTTGTCCCTCAGTGGCTGTTCAGTAATTCCTCAAGTCTCTGTGGATAGGGGCTCAGTGCCTTGCTATCTATTAGACCCAATTTATAACTTTCAGCTATCCTGGTTTCCTATATCACCTCTTAACATAAAATTTTCAAAAACTTAAACTAAACCTCGACTTCTCCATTGAATGCTAGCTGTGCATTTCTAAATGATTAATGAATATTTCCACTTGAAAATTTGGATGTTGTCAGTAGACCAACATATTGGAGCTAATTGATTTCTCCTCCAAATTGATTCCTTTACCCAATTTTTTATCTGTCTGTTTAATCATTATATCATCACTCTGGAATCCATACTAAACACTTTGTTCAAAGAAATCCTCTTCAATACGTTATTTATCAAATCTCAAGTCATTATCTTGTTCAAAAAGTCTCAATGGCTTGTCATTTCCTGTTGGAAAAAAGTCCTCTTGACTATAATTATCTTTAAAGAGCAGGAATATCTGTCTTCTATTTATGTCTTTCTCTACCACACCATCCAGGCATGTGTGTTATACATCATATACAATAATTGCTTATTGAGTTGAATTAAACTCCTTGGACTTTTATCCTTAGTTTCCTTAGTCTGGTCCATTCCTTACACCCAAATTTACTTATAGGAATTCTTCAAACATGTTCATCTAACATTATATTCATTCTCTCCTAAATGTGTTCAGCTCATTCTCCTTACCATCTCTGGACTTGAGTCCTCTTATCTCTGTCCAGTTCTCACTACTCTTTAAAGTTCAGCCCAACTTCAAAACCTCTCTCAAAAATCCTTCACCAACTCTTTTAGTCCATGTTGATCTCTATTCCCAGTAAATTCCTAACACTTTTTATTTTGTGTTGTCATTTCTTGCTATGTAATTATCATATATCTAATTGTTCCTAATTACTAAACTCACTCTGATCTTTGACTCTTTCGCCTTCTTTCCTATTTTTGCTTTCGAATTGTTTATATATTTTTTCTGTATATTAATTTTGTGCATTCAGCTACACTATAATGTCTTAGAAAGAAAAAGTATGTAATATTTTCTTATATCATTCCCATATTCCAGAACTATGCTATAGAAAAAGTAGAGGTCCAAAAATATTTATTAAATGAATGAATGAATATGGGGGAGAAAATATATTAAAAGTGAGTGTTTGTTGCAATTAATAGCTTTGGAAAAATAATTCAAAGAAAAAATTGCATTTTGAATATGATGCTTGTAGATTTTTTGAAAATAATTTACTTTTATTACCTGATTTGTACCTTAATTAGTCCATTGCATAAGGGAATAAAAGTTAATAATATATATACACCTGCTTTATGTACCAGCAGTGATTGACAATAAAAGTCACTAAATGTTATACAACAGCTAAAAAGGAAGTTGGAGAGTCCATGAGGAAATGAAAGACAAAAGTAGAAACCTATCTGGAATAATTTTGGTAAAGTTTGCCCTAAGGCTGGTAGAATTATTTCTCTCCACATTATGATCAACAAAGCAAGAAAACAGCTATTTGAATCGGAGCTGAAGGGACCAAGCTCTTAACTACCTGCTGTTTGAAACTTGTAATTCTATCCTTCACAAATGTAATCAACTCAGCAATAGACAAAAATAATTTTGTTTTGCAAAACATATTCTGCCATACCACTGCCCACCACCCCTCAACCGTACCAGTATTGAGAGGTTGAATATACCTCATTGGAACACAATGTCGACCTCACCAATTCTTCCACTCAGACTTCTTAATGTTTACCTTCCATTTACTTTATCATTGGCCTCAGTTGTTTTCTTTTTTGGAAAACAGTGGTATTTAGGTAATTCTAGTGAAATTTCCCCTCTTATAAGTAACACAGATTCACTTATATTTACAGTGAATCTCACCAAAAAGATCTATTTTGGGGGAGAAATAAGACCTAATAAGAGGTGGAAATGTCAACGTGAAAAAAATTATTTTGCTCTCAATGAGATATGTTAATATTTATTGAATGTAAGAACCCTTTAAAGTGATGCTGTTAAGGGAGATGGATCATACCCATTTTATAGGTTTTATGTATGATTTTATATGTAGCTCTACTTGCTCACAGTTGGCGTGTATGTGTGTATGTGTGTGTGTGTTAGCGAAGAAAGTACAATTTAACTTGTAACATGACTAAAAGGGAGAATAGATAACTATTTAATAATAAAGATATTGTGGTTACCACAAATAATACAGTGTGAAAATCACAGGATTTTGAGTAAACTAAGCAGGATTCTAGACATGACTCTTTTTCTCAATGGCTCTGCAGTATGTAAAGACAATGACTATAGAAAAGTCATGGTTTTATATCTATAAAATGGCAGTGACATTAAAAACTATATCATGAGGATTTGTGAGATTAAATAAATGATACTTTGTATGTATGCTTTGTATGTATGAAATTAATATTTTAATAATTAAATCTAAGACAAGATCCAGAGTCCTTCCTATGGTCTTTAAAAATACTTTGTGATCTTGTTTGTAACCATATACCTGACCTCATCTCCATCACTTTATGTAGCTCTTACCACACTAATAACTTTGGCTTACTAGTGTCCATGAAACACAACTAATTCTTTTCTGACACAGGATCATTTTTTTTTTTAAACATTTTATTTATTTGACAGAGAGAAACACAGCCGAGAGGGAACACAAGCAGAGGGAGTGAGAGAGGGGGAAGCAGGCTTGATGTGGGACTAAATCCCGGGTCTTCGGGATCATGATCTGAGCCGAAGGCAGTCGCTTAACCAACTGAGCCACCCAGGCACCCCCTGACACAGGGTCTTTGCATGTGTTATCACATATATTTTATATATAGTTTCACCATGTAGTTTATTTTAAATGGTGCCCACTTCTTCACTCTTTTCATTTTATCTTATTTCATTTCTCGGGTACTTACTACCAACTGACATTGTTTGTTTTCTTTCCTTTATTGTCTGTCTCATTCTCTACTGCTAAATTCCAAGAAAATGGAGTTTTGCCTTTTTTTTTTGCTACTCTCACCTCAGAATTAGAACAATATCTATGGCACAACAGATGTTTAATAAATCAAATAATACATAAGTGAATGAATGAATGAATGAATGAATGATATTTCATTCTGAAGCTACATGAGACAATCTGCAAAGTGTTTTATATGGATTACCTAATTTAATCATTACAATAAGCCTATTATAATTTCTATTTCATAAATGAAGAACGCAGAGATGACAGTATCTTGTTTGAGGTAAACACACACAGCAAGTCATTGCCTGACTCCAAAATCTATGCTCTTAATCACTTTTATAAAGCCTGTGTGTATCCAGCCATCTTTATATTAATTGATGTTTTATTACATTGTTACAAAACAGCCTGAATGGATTATGAAAAGAGCATTTATATAGCTTAACTTGATCCTCAAAATAAATGTATGCATGTGTTCAGTAGCTAAAAAATAAACCAACTCCTAGACTCTGAAAATCCAGCCTTTGAAAAGAGTTAAGAAGAAGAATCAAGAGTCGGGTCTGTTTTCACATGTGACCAAGGGGAGACTTACCTCCAGATGACCAGCTATTGTAGCAATATGCAGAGCAGTGAGGCCACCATACCCAACCTGCTGTATGTCAGCTCCACTGTGAAGCAGAGAAGTGATCAATTCTGCACTGTCCTGTAAAGAAACACATCCTTAGTGTTACTTCTCTACTGATAGCAGGTTTGGCCACTGTGCAACAGGATCTATCGATTCCCTGACTGTCAGCCAGTTTAGGTGCTCAAAGAAAACCTAAGTGTGATTTCTGGCATAAGAGCACATGAGACAAGAGAGAGCAGTGCTCAAATGGTTGAAATGTAGGAACAAATGACAAGGTTATTCAGTTTCAATCAATCCTCTAGCACTTGACCATGAAAGATAGAAAGGACATTACCTATGGTGAGGCTCTAGCAAACTAAACTCAATCGTATGTGTAGGTCACTCTGATAAATGCGCTTTCTCTGGTAACTGCGTGATTGCACTGACTGCAGTGCACTATTTCCTGGTAATTCACTAATTGCTTCTTCTCTATATATGTGTCATGGCTCCTATACATAATTAATGACACATAGTGTCATGGGCCTATACATAATTAATCAGTAGTGTCTTTCTTGACTTATTTTAACAGTGAACATGTTTGAGGTAGTATTTAGGCCTTTGAGTTAGAATAATTTATGCAATTGCCAAAGTGATGCTTACTTTCCTCATATTATTGTTTGCAGTGTATCTCCGTCTTTTGAGAGATAGGGACCTTTTTACAATATTAATAGCAATTTACACTCATTGAGTTTTTATTATGTAATTAACCTTTCATATGCATTAACTTATTTAAACTTGGTATAGTGTAGGACTTTCAAAATGGTTAATAAAAAATAAAACAAAAATAAATATTTCTCTAAGTTATCCTATGTAAAATTATTATTATATACTTTATTTTATAAGTCAGAACACTCAAAAGAGTGATATGGAGGGTTACATATTCATAAACCCCCCAAATTGGAAGGGAATGCAAAGAAAGGTCTATGTTTAACCCTCTCTCAAAGTAAGAATTCAGACCACCACTTCTTTAATACTTGGTCCAGCAACATCTCAAACACACTCTATGGAAAGAAAGTCAAGTCTTCATAAAATAGGCCATTGCACTTACCCATAAACAAATTATTTCAAATACTGCTGGTTAAGAAAATCCTCTCATTTAAAAAAAAAAGTTGATTTCTTAATCCTGTTACATATAACTGAAGGTTATAAAAATGGAGAAGTTATAAAAAAGTGAAAAAAAACTTCGATAAAAAATTCTAAATAGCAAAATTAATATTATAGTTTCCAAATTTTCTACTCTGCATACCTGTTCTACCAAGTAGGTTAAAGATTTTATGTTCCTTGACTATTCCATTGGCTCCTTCTGTTCAGATATAGACTCACGTTTTCTCCATTCTTTTTTTTCTACTAAAATTAATTTTATCTCTTTCCTTACCTTCATTTTCTAAGCTTCCATAAAAAGTTATTGATACTCACTGCTGACAGTTGTTTCACTTCTTTAGTAATCTCTCGCTATGTATACCCAAGTCTTACATAAATCCTGAGTTCACTACACTCCTTGCACATGAAATTTCACTCTTTCTCACACCATCTCTTCTCCCTTTGTGTTTGCCTTATATTATCAAGAGAAATCGCCGGTTCAGTTTCTTCCACCTAAGACAGAAGGACTCACGACTGTCCTGAAATCACCTACTCAGTTTCAGAAGGTAACCTTTTTACCAAATCCAATGTCAATCCTCCTTCTCTCTATAGTCAGATAATCTTTCTTCTTGCCTCCTCTTTGTTTTTGTCTGCCTTCAAAAAGTGAGTTTAGCCTCAAGCCACTTCCTCATTCCAAATGCCACCTTTGGCAATTCTTACACAATCATATAATTTCATCTTTAGTCCAAATCCTTGTAAGTCCAAATTCCATACATCCTGCCAATCAGTGGCATTTCAAATTAAAAATTAAAAAATGCTCTTGCAAATTCCACTCATAATTTTCCAGTGTTATCTGTCATCTCCTAGTATTTTTATTCACATTAATGATATTTTCTTATTCCAAATATCTTTGTGTCCTTCAACTCAATCGGTTTCAGAATTCTGTTGGTTCTAACTCACTAGTACTTCCTATATTTTTTCTTATTTCTAACATCACCCTCCATTTTACAGTCTTCTCACTCGTCTCTGTGATTAAGCCTTTTCCTACTGCAGTCCAGCTTCCATACAGCTACTAAATAATTATTCTTATACACAGTTTTGATGACAATATTCTCTTTTTCAGTAAACCTTTCATATACTTAACAAACATTTATTGAGCATACATGGTATGTGAAACACTGATCTTTCTGAGCAGAAGCCACATGGCACTGAGTAAGACAGTTAAATTTTAGCCTTCATGGAGATTATATTTTATTGTGTAGGTAGAGGAAACTTACACATATACTATGTATGTAAGAGGAAAGAGATAAAATAAATAAGACACTGTGTGGGTGGCTCAGTCAGTTGAGCATCCAACTTTTGATTTTGGCTCAGGTCATGATCTCAGGATCCTGGGATTGAGTTCCCCATCAGGTTCCACATTCAGCGGGGAGTCTGCTGGGGATTCTCCCTCTCCTGTCCCTCTCCCTCTGCCCCCGGCACATGCTCTCTCTCTAAAATGAACAAACATAAATAAATAAACAAATAAGATATTTTATAGAGTATTATAAAGTAACAATGACTATGAAGGAAAACTAGCAAATGATAAGGTAGCTACTTTAAACTGAGCAGTCAGGGAAAGCTTCACTTCTCTGAGAAGGTACACTTTGAGATGAATGGTAAATAGCAAAAAAGAGAAATCCAAGCGACAATTTCAAAGATGGCCACTGGAGATTAGGGAGCAGCTAAATGTGAAACACATAATTTCCTAAGATGGAAATAAAGTTATTATGTTTAAAGGTCAGTCTTAATTAGAAGGTTAAAAAAAAGGAAACATAATGTTCAAGAGGAGGTCTAAGACACCTGATCTTATAGGGTCTTGTAGGTCATGGTATTTGGTGTTTGAATTTTTTCCAAGTGCAATAGCTGGCAGGAGAATGACACATTAGTGAGTTAGGGAAGAGTCGAGAAGATGCAGTTTTGAGGTAGAAATAAAATATTTTATTTTTCACATGTTAAGTTTGGGATATTTACATGAGATCCTTAGGGTTAAGAATGCAGGTACTAAAATTGCCTCCTTACATTAGAATCCCAGCTCTGCTAATGACTATGTCAACTGAGGCAAGTTACATAACCCCTTTATACTAACTGCCTTGGTTATAAATAAAGAGGACAGTAACTGTACATTCTGATATGATATACATACAAACTCTGCATTCACAACTGATGTTATAATACATTCAAAGTACCTGAAGGGTACCTGGCAAAATAATACTCAATAAACTCATTGCCATTGGACATAGAAGACTGGGGCTCATTTGGTCCTTAGTGAAAACTCCAAATAAAAAGTGAGTTGACTCATTCATCTAACCCCTATTTTTCCTTTGCCTTTACCTCCTCCCTACAACTTCACTTCTTTTGCCTCATTAGTTACCCACTGAATTAATCAAAGTATTAAAACATAGGAAAACTCTGAAGCAGTACTGGAAATAGCAAATATCTACAAGTTCTGCTTCCTCCAGAAAAAAACCAAACCAAAACAAAACAATTCACAAGAATTGACTCCAATCTCATCAAAAAGACATCACCTTAAAACATGTTTCCCTGCAGATGGGTAGGCCTTTAAATGCAAGAAAATGGACAAAAGTCTTTGTAAGCACAAAATCACTTTTTATTTTTATTTTTTATTTTTATTATTATTTTTAAAAATTTTATTTATTTCTTTGACAGAGAGAGAGAGATCACAAGCAGGCAGAGAGGCAGGCAGAGAGAGAGAGGAGGAATTAGGCTCCCTGCTGAGCAGAGAGCCTGATTTGGGCCTCGATCCCAGGACCCTGAGATCATGACCTGAGCCGAAGGCAGAGGCTTAACCCACTGAGACACCCAGGCACCCACAAAAATCACCTTTTAAAATAGAAAGAAAACATGATAAATTTAATCAAATAAAAGTATTAAAATACAATAAGATAAATGACAAATTGGAGGATTCACAATATATAACACTGACAAGTAGCTTGTAATATATGAAGAACTTGTACAAAGATGGAGAGAGAGATGGATACTCTTTAATTTGACAAATATTGATAAATATTTTGAATGTCTACCTTATGAGAAGCACTGTACTTGGCTATATTAAAATAATTACGTGTAAAGCAAAGGAATATATGAAATATTAATCAGGCCTATTCTAGTAAATACATATCCATCCTTTTCTCAACTATTTTTATATTTTTTCTTATTTAGCCAAAATTTGTGGAATGTAAGAGAAAGTATGTCATGATTTCTTCAGAATAGTCAAATGCTGAGGTCGATTTGAAGTACTAAATCTTCCTTTCATATCTTGGTTAGATTTCTCACGTTGACCTCTGATTGACCTTTTTTTTTTTTTTTTACTAAATACTATAAAGATAGAACTTTTATCTTCCTAAGTTATGGTAAAGAGAATGTAACAAAACAATCATTGCTTCTTAAAAATTGCTCACTATGGGCTAAATGCCATGTAAAATGTTTTGACATCATCTCTTCCAGCTTCACAACTTACCTATGAGAAAAATACTATTATCCCTATCACGGCTGATAGCAGTCCGACTCAAAGAATTTAAAATACTTGTGGAACCTTAAATAGTTTGTAGGTGTTGGGGCTAGATATAAAATCCAGTTTGTTTGACTCCAAAATTCATGCTTCATGTTTGACGATCCATGGTGCTCTACTGATCTTTCCTTAGTTCCAATATCAAAGAGAGGATTTACTTTTGTAGTATTTAGTGGCATTTAACTGATGAGTCCCAAATATTTTCCACTGCTCTACAGAAGTACTGTATTCTAATGGAATAATTTTAAAAGTCAGCAATATGGTACAGACGTCCTGAGGTGGCATTCATATAAAATGATAACACAGATAAATTTTAAATATGACAAAGCTGATCTTATTAATTGCTTCCAGTCTGTGATACATACCAAGTATCTAAGGTTAAAATTATTTTTAAAGATTTTATTTATTTATTTGACAGAGAGAAATCACAAGTAGGCAGAGAGGCAGGCAGAGAAAGAGGAGGAAGCAGGCTCTCGGGAGCCTGATGCAGGCCTCGATCCCAGGACCCTGAGATCATGACCAGAGCTGAAGGTGGAGGCTTAACCCACTGAGCCACCCAGGTGACCTAATGGAAAATTCTTTAAAAGAATGACCCTTAAGACTTGGATAGGGAATAGCCTTTTGGAGAACTGACAGGTTTTCCCTTATACAGTGTCTAGCCAAATTTACATCATGAGTATTCAATGGAACAAATAGAAGCGTCCTAAAATGTGGGATAAATAAGCCTCTATTATAAATCAATGTATATAATATTAATTATTTAGTTAAATTTAAAGATTTATATATTTATGAGAGAGACAGCTGTGGTGCGAGGGGCAGAGAGACAGAGAGTCTTAAGCAGGCTCTGCTCAGTGCAGAGCTGGAGGTGGGGCTTGACTTCATGACCCCCAAAGCATGATCTGAGCTGAAACCAAGAGTCCAATGCTTAACCAACTGTGTCACCCAGGAGTTCCTGTACACTATTTATTCTTAAACAAAATAAAATCCATGTGTGGTAGAGGAAGCCTTGGACAAAAAAATCCGTCCAACAAAGCCTTGAAAAAAATGGATTTGAGATAAAATAGACCTCTAAAGATTTATGTAAATATGTAAAAACTTTTTGTAATGTTAGCAACTCCCAATTTTATACTATGCATAAAACTGTAACACAACATTTAATATCTTGCCTGTTGTTAGCGCTATAATTGTTACTATGGATAAAGCCAAGATAAGTAATCATTAGTGTCAAAGAGCTTAGACTGTCTACCACCAAATCTCTTGTTAAATACACACACACACAGACACACACACACTTGTTTGTTGTTTTTGTTTTGTTCTGTTTTGTTTTGTTTTTGTTTTTGCTAAATTTATTTCAGAATAAAAATTAAGCTGGGAATTTTTAATGTCCAAAGTTTACTTTCTTCTGATTATGAAAATATGACCTCTGGAGGTTTTAAGACATGACACTAATTCATTTATAATCTTCTCAAATAGATGTGAAATTTGTGGCCTTTCCTCTGGAATCCAGATGGGTTCTGACCAAGAGAGCATCGTAGAAGTAAACTATGTTTCCTCTAAGGTTAGGTCATAAAAAAAAGCCATATATCTTCTGTTTATTTTCTGGAAAACTTATTCTTGAAGCTATTAGCTATGATGTAAGAGGTCTGACTAACAAGGCAGCCAGGCTTTAAGGAATCCCAGACCACACAGAAAAGCTGCATATCATATACAAGCTTTCTAATCGAATAAGCACAGCTAAAGTCAGACTTGTCATTCCAGTCCAAGCACCAGATATGTGAAGCCTCCAGGGGATTCCAGTTCCCTGTTGAAGAAGTATCCCAGTCATTAATGTCTTCTCAGCTGAGGCCCTAAATACAGTCGAGCAATATAAAGTCATCCCTGCTGTGTCTTGTCCGAATTTCTGAACTGAGAATCCATAAGAATAATAAAATGACTGTTGTACTAGAGGACTAAGTTTGGAGTAATTCATTAGGCTTCATCAGACAAGTAGAATATGTCATAGCAGAGAATGTAGAAAATAGAGTAAAGGAATAAATAATAATTTATAACCCATAGTACCATCATATAATCGCTATTATAATTTATGCATTTATTTTCTTCCATTTTTTTTCCTCAGGTATGGACCTTTATGAAACTAGATAGAGCACAGACTAGCACAACATGGCCACTTCCTACATTTCAGACTATTCTCTAACTTCTTAAGTTATGAGGGTTTTTTTTCTATACAATGGAGATCATAATAGTATCAATCTCAGAGTTGTGAGAATTAAAGTAAATAATGCAATGCATTTTGCATAATGCTTGACATAATTTTTGTTATTAATTATTATGTACACATTTGAGCTATACTACATATAGAGATAAATAATTTCCCTTTTCCTTTATTATAAAATATTGAGAATTTCCCATTGTTTGGCAGATGTAGAGATATACCATTCAGATTTCCCTTCAAGAAGAGTGTACTGGGAGTGGGGTTAGCTGGCAGCATCCCTTAGCTAGCTCTTTCAGGATCCACTGCAGCAGTAGAGCTAAGATCTTTTCAAGGTGGCCCCGTCATTGACTGAGAAAGCTGGTAGTAAAAGGACCTAGCCATTGCCACTCAAGCATTACTCCTCTAATACGCAATTTTTGCTCTGGAGGTCCCACTGGGCTGGCAAAGATTTTAGTAAGTCTGCACCATGGTCTGACAGCTTCCCCAGACTAATTCTACTGCTTCCAAATAAATCTTTTGTACTCCAAAATCCCTTTCAGAACCTACTTTTCAAGAACTCAACTGCATAATGTGTCATAAAATATGTCTCTTTGATGTACATTTAAATAAAAGCTAAACTGGGATTTGAACTTAGACCTTCTGGTTTTAAGTCCTATGCTTTTCTCAATACATGTTACCCTTCACCCCAAATGAATATTCTACTCTCAATTTTTTGTTTTTCATGTATAAGCCCTGACCATGTGTTCTTCACCTGTAAAAAGGGAATCTAATACCTGCTGTATCCATCTTATAGGGTTGTAACAGAATCAAATTGTGTAACATATGTAGGAATGTTTGTAAACTCAAGATTCTTAAAAGTATAGGTTCATATATTAATATTAAATGTCACCCCCAGGATTGACCTATGAGAACATTCATCTTACATCTTAATCCACTTTATCCCCAAATATGATTAATCATGAAATACCTCAATATCTTCACCTGCAGGATGTCATAGTTGGGCTAAACTGTTTTCTGTAATACCATATCTAACTCAAATATTCTAATATTCCCTGAAACGTCACAGCAAGCTGCAAGGAAGACCTGACCTTGGTTTGGAAAGAAGACCAGGTTTCTCAGTGTGGAAATAGGCATATATAAATAAATATTTTAATAATGTGCCTAAGTATCTTTTCTTTACAACCCCATTTACAGCCCAGTAATTATTACAGCCCATTTGTGCTAGTAAGGAAAAAAAAGTAAAAAAGCAGTTTTGTAGTCTTCAAGGAATATTAAGGTTTCTTTTAGGGCAAGGGACTATACACAGCTTCAGTATGAAACGTATTTAGTTCCAGGCATTAAAATTTAATGGACTAGAGCTACCTCATGCATCAGAGACATCTCGAATGAAAAGATCCATTAATCAGTATAAAAATAACTCCTCATGAAAGTTCACACCTATATGCCTCTTGTTGAAATGATTCTGAATTTACTTCTGCAAAAGATATCACTTTTTAAAGGTTGGTATGACAGGAATATTTAACTCTGCTTGAAATTTGGAGAAAAAAGGAAAGAGAAAAGAAAGGACACACTCTTAGACTGAGTACCTATACTCAAGGTAAGGGCTCTAAATTTGCTTTTGACCTCTTTTTTTGTCATCTCCTATGCTGACCCTCCTCTTCTGTTTCCTAGTGTTCAATAATACAAAAAGAAAATATCAGAAATTCTATTTACCTTTATTTATTAAAAATAATTAAACTACTAATATTTAATATGAAACTTTGTACTGGTGGTCTCAGTTAATGTATCAGTTAGTTATCTGTCACATACCATATCCAGAGTATGATAAATAAATACTTATAATTCCAAATGGAGAGAAGTTAAGAGTTGCTTCTCACTTTTTTTCTTTAGCATTTAGTACATACAGATGCATTACAGCTTATGTGTGCTAAATTTAGTGGATTTATAGATGTTAACATCTAATTTTAACTGAATTTACCTCTAAAAAATTGGCAGATTATCTTTAAAATAGTCCTGTGGAAAAAATCACAGAAGAAATGTACATCATTAATATAAGAAGAAGGGAAGGAAAATGTCAGAGGTGGCATGCTGGCAATTTTCTCTTTAGTAATCTGAGCTTTTTGTAAGCCAAATTTCCAGGTAAAATTAATGACAATCTAATCATATTTGAAAACAAATTTGTTAAAATATTTTGATATTATCAAAAAGGATATATGAAATATGGTCTTATACCCAGAAATTTTAAAACTGTCTGCCAGAGAATGTATTCTTGCTTAGACCTATTTATTGATAATTTTGTTCATAATTATAATTTATGCACAAATATATGCACTTGGGGAGATAATTTTAAAGAGCATATCATAAAAAAATTGGAATCCATTAATCTAAGTATAGACTTAACTACTTTGATGTTTTTAGGATTACATATTCTCATCTCTTCAGAATGTTATAATCCAGAAGACATGATCTTTTTGTCTGTTTTTCTGTATAAATGGCTGAACATTAGGAGTGCCTGGGTGGTTCAGTCAGTTAAACTTCCGACTCTTGGTTTTGGCTCAGGTCGTGATCTCAAGATTGTGGGATAAGCCCCGTGTAGGGCTATGTGCTCAGCACAGTCTGCTTGGGATTCTCTCTCTCCCTTTCTTTCCCCCTATGTCCTTGCCTTGCTCATGGGCTGGCACATGTATGTGCTCTCTCTCTCAAACCAATCAATTAATAAATAAGTAAATAAAATCTTTTGATAAAATGGCTGAACATTAGGTCTTCAATAAATGTCTGAAATGAAAGTCCAATGATAGTTAACTTATTGAATATGCATTATATACTAGGTATTTTGCTAAATACTGTATATGGTTTGTCCTTTCTAAAACTATAGACCACTCAGTGAAATATGTAACTCTATTTCCTCCATTTCAGAGACAGAAGGAGACAGTAATTTGTTTAAAGATGCACAGCTAGGAAGTCTCAAGACTGAGATATGGAAACAAATAGTCTAGCTTCTAAGCTGACAGTCTTTATTAAGGTATATTATATCAACCAATATCAAGTATTGTTTGTGCTAATGCTTGCATACTCATTAATTTCTCAAGAATATTCATCAAGGATCTTTTATAGGTCCTTATACACTGAGGAATTAAAGAAAAAGACTTACTCCCAATGCTACAAGTTCACAAAACAACATATGAAATATCCTAATAAATAATTGTTAAGTGCTGTAATATAAAACAGTGTGAATTTGTAATTAAAACCCAAAAGAGTACATAAAATCTGCTTGGGAGTTCAAGAAACCTTGAGGAAGCTCAATTTATACTGATTTCAAATATGTAATAATCTCCTCTAAGGAAAAGAAATAAAAATATATTTAAGCCGAAGAAATAATAAAAATAAAAACACTGCAGTATGAAAAAATGCTTGTCCTAAAGAATGAAGTAATCTAGAACAGTGCTTTTCAAACTTTAGTGTATAAAGAATGAAGTAACCTAGAACAGTGCTTTTCAAACTTTAGTGTATAAACCTGTCAGATGGGGGGCGCCTGGGTGGCTCAGTTGGTTAAAGGACTGCCTGCCTTCGGCTCAGGTCATGATCCCGGAGACCCGGGATCGAGTCCCACATCGGGCTCCCTGCTCTGTAGGAAGCCTGCTTCTCCCTCTCTCACTCCCCCTGTTTGTGTTCCCTCTCTCGCTGTGTTTCTCTCTGTCAAAAAAATAAAATCTTTTAAAAAATAAATAAATAAATAAACCTGTCAGATGGGATTAAAAATAAAAAACAAAACCAAAAAACAAAAGCAGATCCAGGTTGGTTGGAGGTAGGATAGAGAATGAGGTTCTGCATTTCTAAAAATATCCCAATTGGGGCAGGAGCTGCTGGTCTTCTTACCACAATTTGAGTTGTAAGACTTAAACAATGATCCTTATTATTTAGCCTTAGACTGTTTACATCAAAATTGCCTAGGCTGTTTGTTAAAATTTTAGATGCCCAGCATATTCTGTATGTACCAAATTTGATTAAAGTGAGATGTGGAGAGAAATATCCATTTCAAACATGTATTTACCATGTAATTCTTATGCATATTAAATTTGAAAACCATTAGAGTTGAAAGAGCAGAGATTGCAGGAAAGTCTGAAAAGTGATTTAAGCAAAATTGTGAATTAAGGGATTTTGAATCTCTTATTTAGGAGCTTGAATTTTATTATGAAGGTAATGAATAACAACAGCAATTTTTAAACAGAACATTGATATTACAGATTTGTGCCTTATGCAGATCATGCTGGAAGTAATAAAAAAAAATATATGGGGGCATGACTGGATAACTAATATAGATTTTCTCCACTGACAAGTCAAATACATAAGATGGAACAAAATATATGACACAACTGTTCTAAGTCATGGAAGAACATGAACAAAAGACTGTGATCTTTGCAAGAAGGGAAAGACATAAAGTAAGCCTCCACAATATTCCATGATTGCTCTGACTTCCTGCCTGAGATATTTCTCTGTCACAAAATAGAAAGTGAAAGGGCAATCAAAATGAGTTAACAATTGATATTAAATTTCTGGGATTATAAAATGACTAATTTGTCAAGCAGGGTAACTGGAGCAGAAGAGGAAGCTACAAAAAGAGAGGACTGTAGATATCTGCATTGAGATTCACTATGGATTTTTGAGTCAGGCTGCACAGAAACAAAGATTCTTTAGTAGAAAAGATCAGTGATTTATGGTTGAAAAGTATATGGTAATGATGGAAGAGATCATGGAGCAATGGAAAATTTTGGAGTTTCAGAAATCAGAATGGAGACTTTACTAAGTGAATTGTGCATTTAGCTTAAGATATCAAAATCCACACTTAGGAATAAGAACCATATTTAGGAGTAAGGACCACATCCTAGAATAAGAGGTATGCTTTTAGGCTAAGTCTGAAACTCAAATAGACCCAATCTAACAAAAAATCAAATCAAGATTGACTAGGTGAAATGTAACTGCCTTCTAAAAACAAAACAAAACAAAAACCTCAATACCCTTTAAAGGAAGATGACATGATGATCTACTGTAACAAATAATACAAAATGTCACATGCAAAAAAAATTAATAAATATGTGAAAAAACTGGAAAATGTAATATACAGTCAAGAGAAAAAATATTCAATAGAAATAAACATTGAGGTAATCCAGATATTAGAGACAACAGATAAGGTATTTAAAACAGTCATTAATGATAGATTCAAGAATTTAAAGGAAAATATGGAAAAACAAAGGAACAGAATGATAATCATAGAAGAGAAATTGAAATGCTATTTTAACATCAAGGGAAATCATAGAACTGAAAAGTATACCAACTGAAATGAATAACTGGTAGTAGATTATCATCAGATGGGAGATGGCAGAGAAATCGTTTTTGAACTTGAATTTAAGTAATTAGCAATAATCAAATTTTAAAAACAGAAAAAAATATAGAAGAAAGTGAACAGAATGTGGAAGATTACCAAACATTCTAACATATATATCTGAAAAAATAATGATAAAAATGTCTGAAAGCATAAATTTATAGATTTCTTAAGAAGTTCAAAGGACTCTAAAAAGCACTGTACAGAGAAAACCATACATAGAATTATTATAACCAATCTGATGAAAATTAAAGATATTGTCTCTAAAAGATATGATGGGTTTATCACAAAAATTCTAACAATATACTAGAATTTATAACATACATAAATATAATGTATAAGGCAACAATAGTATAAAGAATGAAGATAAAATGGAAGTATACTATGGATGGTTCTTACATTTAAAGTGAAATGGGTTGATATTAATAGATAGTGCATGTGTTTATTGAAGATCCATAGTGTAATCAGTAATCAGTTAAGAGATACTGCATATAAGTTTTGCTATAAGAAAATGAAAAAGCAAGCCACAGACGGGAAAATGTTGCAGAATGTATATTCAACAAAGGACTCATATCCAAATACATAAAATACATCTTTTCTTATAATTCAAGAACACAATGAACCAAATTTAAAAATGGGATAAAGAGGGGTCCCAGGGTGTCTCAGTTGGTTAAGTGACTGCCTTCAGCTCAGGTCATGATCCTGGAGACCTGGGATCGAGTCCCACATCAGGCTCCCTGCTCAGCGGGAAGCCTGCTTCGCCCTCTCTCACTCTCCCTGCTTGTGTTCTCTCTCTGGCTGTGTTTATCTCTGTCAAATAAATAAAATCTTAAAAAAATAAAAAATAAAAAAAATAAAAATGGGATAAAGATTTGAAAAGACACTACAGCAAAAAAAAAGTGACAAATAAGCACATGAAAATCTATTCAACTTCATTAGTCACTAGAGAAATGCAAATTAATTATAAAATATTAATATACATCCAATAGAAAGGCTAAAATAAAAAAAATATTGACAAGTGTTGGCAAGAATATATAAAAAACCACTAGAAACAAATACATTACTAATGGAAATGGAAGATGATACAGCTAATTCGGTAAAGGTTTTGGCATTTCTTATGGAATAAACATGCACTTATGATGTGACCCACTAATTACATTCTTACACATTGCCCAAGAGAAATAAAAACAAACATTCAAAAAAGATCTGTACATGAATATTAATAGCAGCTTTATAATGGTCAAAATATGGAAACAATCCATATGTCCATAACAAGTAAATTATTAAACAAATGGTACTATACCCATAGAAAGAAATATAGATACACAATAAAATAAATGAATTACTGAACATACAACAATAGTATTATGATAAATGATAGAAACCACATATAAAAGAAAACATACTGAATGAATTGCATCTAGGTAAATTATAAAAAGGGAAAAAATACACTGATAGAAAATACATAGTGGTTTCCAGAGGTCAGGGGGATAGAGGAAGAAATTGACTGCAGAAAGGACATGAGGGAACTTTTTTATATGATAAAAAGTCCTATATCATGACTATGATAATAGTACATGACAATATACATTTTAAAAATTCATCAAATTGTCCACTTAAAATTGCGAATTTTATTGTGCATAACTTATACCTCAATAAATCTAGCCCCTATTTATAAAAAAAAAAAACTAAACAAACAATGCAAAAACAAACAAAACAAGTAAGAAGAGTGTTGACCAGCCATATGGAATTAAAAAACAAAACACCTGTTCCATTAGTATTAATGAAAGCAGAATTGCCCTGCTGGTAAAAACCACCTGAGTTTGGGCCCAACAACTAAGGTGTATGATTAAATGAGCTGCTGATGTGACCACTAAAAGATGTGAAAATCAAATTATTCATTTTGTGAGTGAAACTATATAAATATAGTTTATTTGCAATATTTATAAAAATCCAAATAAATATACATAACTGTGTTGTGTGCACCAAAATATTAAAATCAAAAAGGAAAGGAAAGGAAAGGAAAGGAAAGGAAAGGAAAGGAAAGGAAAGGAAAGGGAAGGAAAGGGAAGGGGAGGGAAAAGGAAAGGAAAGGAAAGGGGAGGGAAAAGGAAAGGAAAGGAAAAAGGAGAAAGGAGAAAGGAGAAAGGGGAAAAGAGAAAGGAGAAAGGAAAGGAGAGAAGAGGAGAGGAGGGGAGAGGAGAGGAGAGGAGAGAGGAGGAGAGGAGAGGAGGGGAGAAGAAAGGAAAGGAAAGGAAAGGGGAGGGGAGGGGAGGAAAGAAGAAAGGAAAGGAAAAAGGAGAAAGGAAAGGAAAGGAAAAGGAAAGGAAATAAAGGCAAGGAAATTTCTTTCAGATAAAAGAGATTCTAAGACAAGAAAACTAAAAATGAATGATTCTGGAATCAATCCTAAACAAGAAAAAAATAAAAAGCTTTTTCTCAATGACACTAATAAGATAACTAACAAAATTTGAATCTGGACTGTTGGTTAGATAATAGTAATGTCATCAATATTAAATTTTCTGATCTTGATCATTGCATTTGATGATGTAAGTGGATTTTCTTTTTCATAGGTAGGTCAGGAAATGGATAATTAGAACTAGATTTAATGCAATGGTAGTATGAATGACTACTTTATATTCTTTCTGTGTTTTAAATGAAATTGTAAATTTAATTTGTTTTTGCCTTTGTTAAGGAATAAGTAGAATAATCATGCATTCTATTATGGCCTTTTCAAAATTTTTGCCTACTTTATGTCCTAAAACTCTAAAGTTATTTAAACTTGCTAAAAAAAAAAAGCTAGTCCATATACCCTTCCATAAAATACATGAAAACAGAAGAAATAGAGCAAAGGCAATTCTAAACATGGAAATTTAGTTTTGATAAACAGAAGTAGAAGAAATTCTGTAAAGACTGTAGCACTAAATCATTTAAAATGCATTTTTATGGTTGTATCATATTAAGTGTTAGGAAAACAAAATAATACAGAAAGGAATCTCCCATTCAGATTCATAATTCATGGTTTCGCATACTGCCTTAATTCGCTTCTTATTCCTTAGAGCTCTTCTACTTTCACCTCCTGCTATTCAGCAGAAAAGCCAGCATCAGACATTGCTTCCCACATCCTGAACTCAGCCACAATTTAAGTTCACAGGATGATTGTATTAAAAACAAGTTAGCACATAACTGATGCTTTCTCTGGGGGGGGAGGGGGGAGGATTTACTAAGCATTGGCTGGGCTCAAAAAAGGATGAATATTAGAGCATTTGCACTATGAATCACAGGAATATGTGAATCTGAATCATGGGATTCATGGAGCTCTCTTACCCTCACTATGATAAACTCTAAAGTTTTGGGGAGGGGGCATTATGTGAAGTAACCCTGATATAAACAACAACTGCCTCTCCACCAACTCCTGCACATACAAAATTGAAATAAAATCCTATAACAGATTCACATGAAATTGAGAAGGAACAAAATATGCAATATAACAATGAAAGTCTGAGATTATTAACCAACTGCACTTGATTCCAATCCCTATTCTGATATTTACTAGATAGCTAACCTTAACCTTCAGTCTCCTTTTCTATAAAATAAACCCTATTACGCATATCACTAGGTTATAGTAATCGTTAAAGAAATTGCATATATAAAACCTAGTATAAAATTTAAAAGTAGAGTCTGAACTTATTATGATTAGAGAATGAAAAATTTAAATTTATTTTATATATTGTATACATTTATATTTATGACAATCTCAAGGATCTACTGAATATCCCAGTTTTTCCAATCCACTTTTATATTTACTTTCTGATCAGGTACTGAGATTAGTTGGGAATTAGACTGATGCAAGGAAATAAACTGAAGAAAAAGTAGGAAAAATAAAAGAAGGAAACTAAAGGGAAATTTAGAAGTATTTTTTGAAGATTTTATTTATTTATTTGAGAGTGTTGCATGAGTGCCCATGTGTGGGGTGGTGAGAGAGGGGCAGAGGGAAAGAGAGAATCTTAAGCAGACTCCACATGCAGTGCAGAGTTCCATGCAGGGTTTGATCTCAAGATCCTGAGATCATGACCTGAGCCAAAATCAAGAATTAGATACTTGATCAAATGAGCCACCCAGTTATCTCTAGAGATATTTTTAATTAAGGAAAATGTGCAGAAAAATAAATGTAGTTTCAATGTGTTTCTTCCATCCTCAAAGGCAACCTCATCCTCTACTGCATAGAAACAGCTTGGTCTCCTGGTGAGAAGTTCTGGCAAGGGGACCAGACCAGACGACCAGTTCATAAATCTGGGCTAACCCACTAACTAACTACATAATCAGGGGGACAATAATAGTATTCACTTATAGTTTTCCTGTGACACTTAAATGAATTAAACATGAGAAGTATTACAGAGCATGTGTCTGGTATATAGATGATACCAGGTCAATATACAGAGAGAGTTTTCCCTAGTAATGTAATGCTCTAGTTACTCTGAATGTTTTTCATAATTACCAATTTGCCACACACACACACACACACACACACGAAGAAGAAGAAAGAAGAAGAAGAAAGAGGAGGAGGAGGAAAAAGAGGAGAAGGAGAAGGAAAAGAAAGAGAAGAAACACAAGAAGGAGAAGAGGAAGAAGAAGGTGGAGAAGGAGAAGGAAAAGAGGAAGAAGACGAAAAAGAGGGAGGAGGAAGAGGAGGAGGAGGAGAAGAAGAAAAAGAGGAGGAGGAGGAAGAGAAGGAAGGGCAGCAGCAGTCTGAAGATGCACATCATCTTAAGTTGTAATACAGTATGATGGGAACGAAGATACTGTACCTTATAAACTGCGAAGTGCAAGGCTGTAAATCCATTTTTTGTTAGTCGAGATGGGCGAAGTCCTTTTAACATAAGGGTTCTAATATGTGACTTGTTGCCTTAAAGAGAAGGGTGAAAAAAAGGTTAAATTGTTGTAGGAGTAGACCAAGTAACTTTTAAATCTCTCTTTGACTTAATGATAAATTCACACTGATGAATGAAAGTGTCAGACTTGTGGCATCTGGGTGCCTCGGGTGACTTAGGTGGCTCAGGCGGATGAGCTGCTGAGTGTCTAACTCTTGGTTTTAGCTCAGATCATGATCTCAGGGTCTTAGGATTGCCAAGCCTTGGGCTCTATGCTTAGCATGGAGTCTGCTTATCTCCCTCCCCCTGACCAACTGGGGATCTTGCTCTCTCTCTCTCAAATCAATCAATCAATCAATCAATCAATCAATATTTGTAAAGTTTTCTATTAATTGACAGCCATCTTAGTAGTGAACACTTCTATTACACTTACAGAACTTTGTATCAATGCTGTTTATTTAAATCATTTGTGTTACTTTTTTTGTAGTACTCTCATCAGCAGTTGGTTTTGAAACATAAAAACATGAAAATTCATTCTAATAAGTAGTGAAAAAGCCTAGATAAAAATCAAGTTGTACAGGATTTCTCAGAACATCATTAGCAGTAGAGCTTATTTAGATCAGAGAAATCTGGAAGAAATAACTAAGGTTGGGAAAGCATGTTAAATTTGGGTGGAAGACCTGTTAAGTAGCCTCTGTTTAGTTCTGGGAGGAATGCTTAACGAATATGATTAGAGTCAATATTTCTGCATAGTGTTTTTTATTTTGAACCTGAGTTCAATGACTATTAGTTTGTATTAACAAAGTAAATATTAACCATTCATTAATAAATTTATTAAGTAGCTACTATACGCCAGTGCTTGGGATACATTAATTAACAAAACCAAACAAAATACAAGTTTAATTAAACTGAAGTAAACCTTCATATCAGTCTTCACTTTTGAGATTTTATCTTTGGCATTTTTCTTACCTTCCACATATTTTACGGCAGATTGTAAAGTGATCGAATGATTGTATTTTAGGGAATGCTTTAGGTGCTTTTGAATTTAACCTAAGCCCTGACTGGCATGGCCAGTACTGAATTATTTATTTATTTATTTATTTATTTATTTATTTATTTATTTATTTTTTGATTTCCAAGCAAATTAAGTGACTTGGTTTGGGGTAGAAACAAAATAAAACTTAAATTCAAAGCTAAATCAATTGGACTATCTGCCTGGTAGTTACTGCTTCAACTGCAGTTTATCAGGGTTATAGGGACAAAGCAAAAGAGAAAATTGGGCATGAACAGAATTCTCTTGTAGACTACTAAGCAGCTCAAATCTTTGACCATATGTACATATAACTAGTTTTTAAAGTACTGAGTTTTAAGCACTTACCTCCACAAATGCAACATAGATGTAATAGAGACAGCCCATTTTCTGTGCGGTAATTTAAGTTGGCTTTATTGAAGGCATCATCAGAGCTGAAAGAAAGTTTTTCATATGACCAAAAATTTCACCTTTATTATTTTTCACTTGAAAAATTGTGAAAGAAAAAGCTGTTACTATAAATTTAGAAGTATATCTCTTCTAGGATCTTGTTGTACATAGGAAAAAATTTGCAATATGCATCCATTGAGGAGTGTGAAAAATAAAATTAGGACCGTTATGCCTTATGTCTGTAATAGCCACCTGGATTCTGTACACTCACTTGCTAGACACTAAAAAGTGGGAAAAAAAACACACTAGCAGCCCTCCTATGGCCACCCTGAAATCACAAGGTCTCTCTCTCTCCGCGCCCTCTGGGAACAAGAGATTATGGCCATTAGGCTCCAGGAATATGGCCATTTGGCTCTGAGAATGTGGCTAATGGCTCTGCGAATGTGGCTAGGTAACCACACCCTGAGCCCCCTACCTGACCAGTTGACCCCAGGAATGTGGTTACATCCAAAGACTCACCCTTCCCCCTTTTATGCTGAGTGTTGCAAGAGGAAGTGCCCCTCTGTGGTTTTGCTTAGTAAGCGCAGGAACCAATCAGATCATGCTGGTGTTCAAATTTGAATGTTAGCCGATAAGAGTCCAAGTACCGCGAAAAGTCCTGAATTTGTTTGTGCCTATCTATAAAAAGCTGTAAAATCTGCTGCACTGGGCCTCTTAGCGTCACCGGTAACAAGTGCGTGGAGGTCCGGGTTCGAACTCGCAATAAACGACCTTTGCCCTTTGGCTTTGACTCTGGACTCTGGTGGTCGCCTTTGGGGGGGTCTCCGAATTTGGGGCATTTCACCATATGAAGAATACTTAAAGTCAAGAGAAAATAATATTAAAGTTTGAGAGGCAAATTTAAATTAAAGACTGTTTTGGAGTTTTGTGTTCTATGTATAATTTGTACTTTTCAAGAAAACTTTATGAATTAAAGTTTATGTATAATAGAAATAGAAAACAGGCATTTGAAAGTAAACTCATTCACAATCAAAATTTCACATATAGGTAAAGTAAAGAAATCCCCTCCAAAACAACAACAAAAAAGTAGCATTTGATAAGAGATTGGAGAAAGGACTATAATCCCAATGTTTTACAAATTCTGCCTGAAGCAAAATTTCCTTGTACTCTGAAGGAGTCAGATTTCACAGATAAAGGAGGTCTAAACTCTGATCAGGTACTATGATACAATCCATGGAGAGGAGTAGTGTTAGAAATTCAATTAGTAAAATCCTTGCCTTTGTGTGAACAAAGACCATTGCCCCAGGAGGGCCCTAGAGAGCCAAAGGTAGCCTTGGAAAAGGAATGTAAAGCTAAATTCTTGACCTCTTGACATTGTTGATATTCCCAGGGCATTTTTCAGTAGAAATGAGATCATATCCTTGGCCTCCCAGGTCAATTTCAAGTGGCTTCCTGGCTATTTAAATCTCAAGCAGCTTTAGTGAGATAGCATAGTCTTTGGTCCATGAGCCTTCCATATCATTTGTAAAGTACTTACACTTGAAAGATACTATAAATTCAGGACATTATCATCCAGGCATCCACTTAAGCACTTCAAAAGCTATTGGAATATTTAAAATAGAAAAGAAAAGGTGCTATTTCCAGGATGCTTGTAAAAAGAGAAAACCTCTAAATCTAGAGACATTGAAGGATCTCTCTCTGTGAAAATTTTAATTAACAATGGCAAGCCCAGTGGTTTATTTTTACAGAATATTCTTGAACATCCTTATCCTCATAACCTTCTTGCTTTGCTGTTCAACTTCCCAGGTGCAAAGTCCACAGACATGCTTATTCATATTGAGAAATATACCTCAACTTGCTTTGGAATGCTATATTTAGAAGTACAATAAACTCAGTCATCTTTACAAATGTTATTAATATAATAGAGCAAGGAGACAAGGATTTTGGGAAAAATAGCTAAGAGTTTAACTCACTCCTATCTGCACTTCCTCCCAGTTCTGTGAATGATGCCCAAAAAAACATTTTTGATGGAAATACTACTGTTTTAAATGTCTATTTAAAATGAACCTAATTGTAAATGGTATACCTATTTAATGGTATGTGCAGTAACTTCACAAAATAACATGGTTCTTGGAAGTGTGCAGCCTTTGCCTGAGCCAGGAGCCAGGCTTCTAAACTCTTAAAGCCAATTGTATTATAGATGTCTTGCAGAAATTAAACTTAATAGGTAGTATTAAACAAAGGGCAGTCAGCAGCCTAGACTTATAAGTGCATTCACAGAGGTTTTCTCTGTGATTATGATTTCAAACAGTACAGGTTTTCTGAAGAGCGGAACTCTGCTTTTAAACCTAGGTTGCTGGGATTTTTCTCTTGAAGTTTGTAGGAAATCAGTGGAGAGAGAGAGAGAGAGAGAGAGAGAGAGAGAGAGAGAGAGAGAGAGAGGAGAGAGGGAGAAACTGTGACTAGCCATTGAAGGCGTTGATTGACACTGATTTAGAAACTCTGAGCTGCACTGGCTTTTCTTTCCTGGTCCTTCTGTTATCCAGCAATGAAAATACACAATAAGATCAAAAGACAGAAAACAAAATACTGGGTGGGGAAGGAAAGGGAAGCCCTCTGTTAAATGTAAAGAAATATATAACCTTTAGCTTAAAAGAAGAACAGGGAGGGAAGTACATTTTGAACTAACTACAATGAACTTAATGGCAAATTCTGAAAGAAGAAAAGGCTTGGGAGCTCCTCTGTAGCAATAAACCCTTGAGAAAATTAGTTTTTCAACGTATTTCTAATATTATACAGTAATACCTGCCATGTTTTGGTGTTTTAAAAGTGGAAAATCATTTTAGCAGTGTAGGTAATCCTTAAAAGCTTGGTCCTTGTATTGATACCTATTCTTCTGCCTTAAATTTTAAATAGGTTTTTTTCCCCTCCCCTCCAATTTGGATAAATTATTAATTTATTATAATATTTTATATTATATAATATAAAATATTATATAATTATAATATATTAATAATATAAATTATTACCTCTTCAAGCTGTAATTTCTTCGGTTCTGAAATGATTAAAATAATGCATAGAGATTGTATTGTTGAAACAAATACATGAGGTTAGGACTTACTGTAGTACCTACCACATATATTTTCAATAAACGGTTATTTTATTATTATTACTATTGTCAACAAGGTATCTGAGTGTATAACTTCCCCTGCATAGTCTAAACTTTGGGAGAATTTTAGCACAATTTTCACACTAAGTTTGACCTTCTCCAATCTCTCACATCTGATAACCTGTAAAATTTCCTGATTTTGACAATTCTATAGATGTTATGTATTTTTTGCTGATGGTGACTGTCATCCAGCCTCCTAGAAAATGTCTGATCTTGTCTTCACATGCTTTTAAAAAGACTACCAAGTTGGATGTTGTGACACCTGGCATCTGTCAGTGACTCAGAGCAACTACTAGAATCATAATTTTGTAATGTAAGTCCAGGGGCATCATGGGAATTTTCAACATGGCTATTTTCAACACTGGAGATATTCAAATAACAAAAGAGGAAAAAGGGGAAGAGTTTAAAAATCCAAAGGGGAAAAATAGTTGCACTGAAAGGTTTTATGAGAAGATAGATTCAATTGCTTTCATATTCCATTATCTAACTTTAATGATGCATTCAATCAGTCTGGCACAACACCTACTGAACACCAACTGTGTGTTCCACCTCTGTTCTTAATAATCACCTTACCATGTTCTCAACAGTCTACTTGATATAAAACCATCCATATGTCTTGGATCCTTTAAGTACATTAGTCCTGAATAAATGCATGCTAAATAGAATTCTGCAATTGACCTCAGCATTAGTCCTGATTTCTAATGACTTATCAGTTTTGCAAAGAAAGTAAACATTGAATAAACAGAAAATATGATGTTAAAGTTTATTGTTTTATTTAAAATAAGAGTGAACCTAAATGAATAACTATTGTTTACTTAAGTAAAACTGAAAGTATGAATTATATTAGTGACTGTTTGTTCAACAATCAATTCTTAACTCATTGAATCTTAAAGTAGACTTGATCATTCATATGTGACTTGCTCAAAACTAAGCTATTGCCTGTTGTTTTTGTTCTTCTTTTGAATTATATCCTCCTTGAATTCATGCAACTTCTATTAATGCCAACAAAATGAATCAACTGAGAATAGGCTCCCACAATATTTGGCAGTCAAGTGCAATTTTAATAGTACAATTTTTATCTTAACTTTAATAACTGGAATGCAATTTTTTTTAATGAGATACTTTGGGTCTATATTTGAATCTTAATTCTCACTCCCCATTAAATTCTGGTCAAATGTTTCTGTTTTGGAACGTGTAATTAAAATATTCAAGGTTTTAATGCAATCATTCCTAGGAGAGATATTTCATATTCTCTTCTTTTGCCTTTTCTAAGGAACTGTATATGTCAAATTCACTATCAATTGAACATCACTTATATATTCTAATACTCTAAGCTCAATTTATTTTTAAATTTCCCCTTACATTTTTCATCACCTGCCATGTCATACTGTAACTTACTTATCCTAATGAGTTTGTAGTGCTTGCTGAGCTATGGATGAAGCTCCTAATTAAAATGAAGTCACTATTATGAATATATTTCTAACAGTAAATTCTGTCCTTAATCATTAAAAATGGTAGTTCTGTACCCAGAGGTTACTTTCTTTCTTGTAGCATAATGAACTCTTTTCTTAGCCTTTACCTTTTATACAGAAAAGTATGCAGTTTCATGATCCAATTAAACTTCTTTCTCATTACCTCATCCTTTCAAGAAAATATCTGACATGACCACAATTGGAAACTAGTTAAAATGTAACATTTGAACAGTTGGCCAAAAATAACATACTACTATCCAAAATATTCTGATAGATGCATTTTCTAAGTTAATTTGCTGAAATTTAGAGAAAAATCAAGAAGGTAGAAAGAAGAAAAGAATTTGTTTTAGATCATCTAGTTTCCCAAATTGATAATTTAGGTTTCAAATGGCTGACTGTAAATTCTTTTTTTTTGGGGGGGGGGGTTATTTAATGTCAAGTTAGTTAACATACAGTGTATTATTAATTTCATAAGTAGAATTTTGTGATCCATCAGTTGCATATAACACCCAAATCTCATTACGTCAAGTGCCCTCCTTAATGCCCATCACCTAATTACCCCATTCCCTCACCCACTTCCCCTCCAGAAATCATCAGTTTGTTCTCCATAGTTGAGTCTCTAATTGTTTGCCTCCCTTGCTGTTTTTATCTTATTTTATTTTCCTTCCCATTCCCTATGTTCATCAGCTTTGTTTCTTAAATTTCATATGAGTGAAATCATTTGGTATTAGTCTCTCTCTGACATTTCATTTAGCATAATACATTCTGGTACCATCCACATCATTGCAAATGGCAAGATTTCATTCTTTTTTATGGCTGACATAGCCAATTCATCAGTCAATGGACACCTGGGCTCTTTCCATATTTTGGCTATTGTGGATAGTATTGCTATAAACATTGAGGTGCATGTGCCCCTTTCAATCACTAGTTTTGTATTCTTTGGATAAATAATAGTGTAACTGCTGGGTTGTAAGGTAGCTCTATTTTTAACTTCTTGAGGAAATTCCATATCATCTTCCAGAGTGGCTGCATCAGTTGCATTCTCACCAACAGTGTAGGAGGGTTTCCCTTTCTCTGCATCCTTACCAACATCTGTTGTTTCCCAAGTTGTTTATTTTAGCCACCCTGACTCGGGTGAGGTGGTATCCCATAGTGGTGTTGATTTGTATTTCCTGATGATAAATGTTGTCAAGCATTTTTTCATGTGTCTGCTAGACATTTATATGCATTCTTTGGAGAAATATCTGTTCATATCTTCTGCCCATTTCTTGACAGGATTTTTTATTTTGGTGTATTCAGTTTGATAAGTTCTTTATAGATTTTGGATACTAGTCCTTTATTTGATATGCCATTTCCAAGTATCTTCTCCCATTCTGTTGGCTGCCTTTTAGTTTTGTTGACTGTTTCCTGTGCTATGCAAACACTTTTTCTCCTATGAAGTGCCAATAGTTTATTTTTTTGTTTCCTTGCCTCCTGAAATGTGTCTAGCAAGAAGCTGCTGTAGCCCAGATCAAAGAGGTTGCTGCCTGTGTTCTCCTTAAGATTTTGATGGATGCCTGCCTTACATTTAAGTCTTTCATCCATTTTCAATTTATTTTTGTGTATGTTGTAAGAAAGTGGTCCAGTTTCACTGTTCTGCATGGGGCTGTCCAGTTTTCCCAATACCATTTGTTGACACCACCTATCTTTTTCCCACTGGATGTTCTTTTCTACTTGTTGAAGATTAGCTGGCCAGAGCTGAGAGTCAATTTCTGGGTTCTCCATTGTGTTCCATTGATCAATGTGTCTGTTTTTGTGCCAAAACCATACTGTCTTGATGATTATAGCTTTGTAATACAGCTTGAAGCCCAGAATTGTGATGCCACCAGCTTTGGTTTATTTTTCAACATTACTTTCATTATTTGTGGTCTTTTCCCATTCCATACAAATTTTAGAATTCTTTGTTCTAGCTCTGTGAAAAATTATGGTGTTATTTTGATATGGATTGCACTTAATATGCAGATTGCTTTGGGAAGTATAGACATTTTAAGAATATGTGTTCTTCTAATCCATGAGCATTTCTTTGTATCTTTCTCAATTTCATAACAGTTCTATAGTTTTCAGTGCACAGATCTTTCACATCTTTGGTTAGGTTTATTCCTAGCTATCTTATGGTTTTTGGTGCAATAGTAAATGGGATCAATTCATTGAGTTCTCTTTCTGCTGCTTCATTGTTGGTGTATAGAAATGCAAAGGACTTCTGTGTGCTGATTTTCTATCCTGCGACTTCATTGAATTTCTATATCACTTCTAGCAATTTTTTGTTGGAGTCTTTTGTGTTTTCCATATAAAGTATCATCTGTGAAGAGTGAAAGTTTGACTCCTACTTTGCTGATTGGATGCCTTTTATTTTCTTTTTGCTGTCTGATTGCTGAGGTGAGGATTTCCAGCACTATGTTGAACAACAGTGGTGAGAGTGGACATCCCTGTTATTTTCCTGACTTTAGGGAAAAAGCTCTCAATTTTTCCCCCATAGAGGATAATATTAGTGATAGGTCTTTCATGTATGGTCTTTAGGATGTTAAAGTGTGTTCCATCTATCCCTACTTTGTTGAAGGTTTTTATCAAGAGAGGATGCTATATTTTGTCAAATGCTTTTTCTGCATCTATTGAGAGGATCATATAGTTCTTATCCTTTCTTCTATTAATGTGGTGTATCACACTGATTGATTTGTGGATGTTGAACTACCCTTGCAGCCCAGGAATAAATCATACTTGCTCGTGGTGAATAATCCTTTTAATGTACCGTTGGATCCAATTAGCTAGTATCCTGTTGAGAATTTTTGCATCTGTGTACATCAGGGATATTGATTTGTAATTCTCCTTCTTAGTTGGGTCTTTGCCTAGTTTTGGAATCAAGGTTAATTCATAAAATGAGTTTGGAAGATTTCTTTCCATTTCTATTTTTTGGAAATTTCAGAATAATAGGTACTAATTCTTCTTTAAGTGTCTGGTAGAATTCCTCTGGGAAGTTATCTGGTCCTGGACTCTTGTTTGTTGGGAGAGCTTTGATTCCTGATTCAATTTCTTTTATGGTTATGGGTTTGTTCAGATTTTCTATTTCTTCCTGTTTATGTTTTGATAGTTTATGTGTTTTTAGGAATTTATCCATTTCTTTCAGAGTGCTTAATTTGTTTGTATATAATTGCTCAGAATATTCTCTTATAATTTTGTTTCTTTGGTATTGGTTGTGATCTCTCCTCTTTCATTCATGATTTTATTTATTTGATTCCTTTCTCTTTTCTTTTTGATCAGTCTGGCTAGGGATTCATCAATCTTATTAATTCTTTAATGAACTGGCTCCTAGCTTTGTTGATCTGTTCTACTGTTTATTTGATTTCTATATCATTGATTTCTGCTCTAATCTTTATTGTTTCCCTTCTCCTGCTAGATATAGGTTTCATTTTCTGTTCTTTTTCCAGCTCCTTTAGGTATAAGGTTACGTTGTGCATTTGAGATTTTTCTTGCTTCTTGGGGAATCCCTGTATTGATATATACTTCCCTCTTAACACCACCTTTTCTGTATCTCAAAGATTTTGAATTGTTGTGTTTTCATTTTCATTGGTTCCCATGTATCTTTTTAAATTTCTTCTTTAATTTATTGGTTAGCCCACTCATTCTTTTAAAAAATATTTTATTTATTTATTTGAGAGAAAGAGCACTGGAGAGAGAGCAGGAGACCACAAGCAGGGGGAGTGGCAGATGGTGAGGGAGCAGCAGGATCCCCACTGAGCAGGGATCCCCATTTCAGGGTTCCATCCCAGTTCCCTGAGACCATGACCTGAGCTAAAGGTAGACACTTAACCACTGAGACACCCAGGCAACCCCCATTCATTTTTAGTAGGATGTTCTTTAACCTCTATGTATTTGTGGACTTCCCAAATATTTTCTTGTGGCTGACTTGATTTCATAGCACTGTGTTCTGAAAATATGGATGATATGATCTCAGTCTTTTTATACCTGTTTGAGTCTTGATTTGTGACCCAGTAAGGATCTCTACTAGGGAAAGTTCCATGTTTACTCAAAATGAATGTGTATTCTGTTGTTTAAATGTTCCGAATATATCTTTTAAGTCCATCTGCTGTACTGTGCCATTCAAAGCCCTTGTTTCCTTGTTGATCTTCTGCTTAGATGATCTGTCCATTGCTATGAGTGGGGTGTTAAAGTCCTCTACTACTATTGTATTGTTATTGATGAGTTTCTTTAGGTTTGTTACTGATTTATATATATTTAGCTGCTCCCAAGTTAGGGGTAAAAATATTTACAGTTGTTAGATCTTCTTGTTAGATATACCCTTCTATTATGATATAGTGTCCTTCTTCGTTTCTTATTACAGTCTTTGCTTTAAAATCTAGTTTGTCTGGTATAAAGATGGCTACCCTAGCTTTCCTTTGATGTCCATTAGCATAAGATATGATTCTCCATCCCCTCACTTTCAATCTGGAGGTGTCTTTGTGTCTAAAATGAGTCTTTTGGGGGCACCTGGGTGGCTCAGTCATTAAGTGTCTGCCTTCAGCCCAGGTCATGATCCCAGAGTCCTGGGATCAAGCCCCACATCAGGCTCACTGCTTGGCAGGAAGCCTGCTTCTCCCTATCACTCCCCCTGCCTGTGTTCCCTCTCTCACTGTGTTTCTGTCAAATAAAGAAATAAAATCTTTTAAAAAATAAAATAAAATAAGATGAGCCTTTTGTAACCAGCACACAGTAGTCTTTTTTTTTTTTTTTTTTTTTAATTCATTCTAATACCCTGTCTTTTGTTGGAGCAGTTAGTCCATTTACACTCAGGGTAATTATGAAAATATATGAATTCAGTGCCATTGTATTCCCTGTGAAGTTGCTGTTCCTACAGTTTGTCTCCGTTCCTTTCTAGTCTTTGTTACCTTTGGTTTTTCTCTCTGCTCGAAGGGTCCCATTTAATATTTCTTAAAGGGCTGATTCAGTGTTCACAAACTCCTTTAGTTTTTGTTTTGGACACTTTATATTGATCCTATTCTGAATGACAGCCTTACTGGATAAATTATTCTTGGCTGTATATTTTTCCTACTTTAGAGGTTGACTGTATCATGCCAATCCTTTCTGGTCTGCCAGTTCTCTGTAGACAGTGTTGCTGCTAGCCTTATGTGTCTGCCCTTGTATTAAAGATCTTTTCTACCAAGCTGCTTTCAGGATTCTCTCTTTTTCTTATATTTGCCTGTTTCACTATAATATGTTGTGGTTTTATTGATTTCACTATAGTATTTCTGTTTTTGTTGATTTTTCTGTGCTTCTTGGACTTGAATGTCTTTTTCCTCTCCCAGATTAGGGAAGTTCTCAGCTATAATTGGTTCAAATAAGCTTTCTGCCCCCTTCTTCCCACTTCTCTTTTTCTGGGACTCCTATGATACAGATCTTATTTTGCTCTACAGAATCACTGAGTTCCCTGGCACCTTGGGAAGTGTTTCTGGAGTAAGCTGTGTGCACTCTACTTTATTCTGGCTGTTTTTTCCCACTGGCTGTCCTTTTCAGAGATCCTCTTTGTTTGCAGTGGGGACTATTTTGACCTTTATCTAGGTGTGTTTTGATTTGTTTGTTTGTTTTTAAAAAAAGCCTCTATGGGTACCTGGGTGGCTCAGTTGTTAAATGGCTGCCTTTGGCTCAGGTCATGATGCTGGAGTCCCTGGTTCAAGCCTCACATCTAGCTTCTCCCTCTCTCATTCCCCCTGCTTGTGTTCCCTCTCTAGCTGTGTTTCATTCTGTCAAATAAATAAATAAAATCTTTAAAAAAAAAGTCTGTAAAGAAAAAAAAAAAAGAGGAATAAAAGAGCCTCAGCCTAAAATAAGAGAAAATGAAGATAAAATAAAAAGAAAAAACAAACAAACAATAAAAAAACTGTAAGTCTGTGGTATCCAAGATCTATAAAGAACTACTCAAACTCAACACCCAAAAAGAAGATGAACACATCAAAAAATGGGCAAGAGACATGAAGAGGCACTTCTCCGTAGAAGATATACAAACGGCCAACAGACACATGAAAAAATGTTCAGCATCACTAGCTATCAGGGAAATTCAAATCAAAACCACTCTAAGATACCACCTTACCTCAGTCAGAATGGCCAAAATTAACAAGACAGAAAACAACAAGTGTTGGAGAGGCTGCGGAGAAAGGGGAACCCTCTTACACTGTTGGTGGGAATGTAAACTGATGAAGCCACTTTGGAAAACAGTGTGGAGATTCCTTAAAAAATTAAAGATAGAGCTACCCTATGACCCTGCAATTGCACTACTGGGCATTTACCCCAAAGATACAGATGTAGTAAAGAGAAGGGCCATATGCACCCCAATGTTCATCACAGCAGTGGCCACAATTGCCAAACTGTGGAAAGAGCCAAGGTGCCCATCAACAGATGAATGGATAAAGAAGATGTAGTACATATATACAATGGAATACTATGCCTCCGTCAGAAAGGATGAATATCCAACTTTTGTAGCAACATGGACTGGACTGGAAGAGATTATGCTGAGTGAAATAAGCCAAGAAGAGAAAGTCAAGTATTGCATGGTTTCACTTACTTGCGGTGCATGAGGGGTAAACTGGAGGACAGTGGGAGAAGGAAAGCAAATGGGAACTAGGGTAATCTAGGGAGGGAAACGAAACAACAGAGACTTTGGACACAGAAACAAACTGAGGGACTTGGAGGGAGGGGGGGGAGGGATGGGAGAGCCTGGTGGTGGGTACTGGGGACACCTAAAGCGTGGAGCACTGGGTGTGGGGAATGGGGAATGAATCTTGAAACACTGGAAAAAAAATTTTAGTAACAATAAAAAAAAAAAAAAACCTGTAAGTCTGATTTCACAGGAAAAA
>PITA01003006.1:99971-147823 GCA_004023965.1 Spilogale gracilis | reverse complement strand
TTAGAGGGATCTGTGGATTAACTATATTCCATTATAGTTTTCTTTGTAAGTCTTCTTTTCAAATCCTGTTTTATTTTATACGCTTAAAAATAATAATCCGGAGGAGTATATAAGCTTTACCACATCCCCCAGAGAAGTCCATGGCACACAGAGGTGAGAGGTCCTGCTCAACATGGTTGACTTTGGCAAAAGCAGTTTTAAAGGAACAGTGGTATCAAAACCAAAGTGCAAGATCTAGAAATGATGATATGTAATGCTGAGATAAAGTGCAGTAGAGGACAGGTGAGTTCAGGATACTCAGAAGAGAGTATCACCATTAAAGAGCATAGTCTCCAAAATCAGACAAACTGGATTTGAACTCTGCTTTGCCTTGAACTTACCACATGACCTTGGGAAGTTTTCTTGATTTTTCCATGTCTCAGTTTGCCTGTCTATAACATTAGGAAAGTATGTAATAAGTACTTAATGAGAGTATTTTGAGAATTCAGTGTAAGATGAATCAGTTGAACTACTTAGAACAGTGGTAGTCCCATTTTAATATTCCTTTTTATTGGTCATTAACTAGGTTGCTCACGTGTTAGGTGTATTTTTAGATGATTTTACATATGTGCTGTATTTTCATTGTATATTGATTTGTACTTCAATTATTAAAAGGCATGTCTTTCATAGTGTATGGTGAGTGCCTCCCTATTAAAGCACCACCATTGTCTCTCACCCACTATACTGAGTATGTATTAAAACCCCTAGGAAGGTGGATGTTATAACATACTATTTGACAGGCAAAAGTAGATTACAGAGAGAATAATATAGAATAAGAGGAGACTCCAGGACTGAGCTGTGGCATTTAAATCTAAAGGACAGAGGAGGAGAAACAGCTACCAAGAAAGACCGAAAAGGAGAAATCAGGAAGTGGGAAAAAGACCAAGAAAGTGTGGTACTGTGAAAGCTAACTATCAAAAGATAAGTAAGATGGGAACTGAAAAATGTCAGTTAGATTTAACTATGTGGAAGACATTGGGAACCTGAACAGCAGTTCTGGTGGAATAATAGCGGCAGAGGTCACATAGCCATGGCACCTCTTTTTTCCTTACCTCTACATCTCAGTATGGTCAGGATCTTCTCATTTTGTGTAACCCCCCTCCTCGCTCCTCCCCTCCCCCGCCACCCAAACCTGACCTCAAGTCTGTCAACCTGTTATCTATTAGAATTTTTAAGTAAGGTCCTTAGTAAAATTAGATATACTACGGTTGAATCCTATTTTCTTAATTGCAACTCTCAAATTACTGCTCCTTTATTATGAATTCACCATGTGCCAGATTGATCTCCAAGTCCTGTAACTCTTACCCTATAACCTTCAGAGATTCTCTAGTACCTGCCTAATTAAATTCTTAGGCTTGGATATAGAGTCCCTACAATGTAGATGAGTTATATTTCCTCAGCCTAATTGCTCACAATTCTCCTTTAGGTAGACTCCCAAATTTCTCCCTATAATATTTCTGAACCCTCTTTATCTCTGAGCTTTTTTGGTTTTGCAGCATTGTTATACTTTTTCTTTTCCTAAATTTATCCTCATTCTTCGTGTCAAACCCATTCTTGAGTACAACTGTCTTTACATGCCCAGATACTCTACTACATTTTACCATCAAAATATGACAGTACTTAGGAGAAAATGGATTGAAAGACCTGAACAAAGCAAAACTGTACTATGGTTAATTTTTTTAAATAGATTTTATAATACAAAACTACTTCTGGAACAGAGGAGCCAGTGAATAAGCAAATGTTGGGAATACCTAAAAACATATTTCATGAAAGTTGTAAATGACCATTTTACATGGAAGATGCTGAATCTAGATCATAGCACTATAATCAAACATGATGGCAATTCCCAGTTGTAGGTAGGTAGCCCAGACCCTTCCTCTGAACTTCAGACCCACTGATGTTTTACTTAGCAGACATCTCAGATTGAACTTGTCCAGAATGGAATACATATTCTCACTGCTTTTTTCCTCAAAACAACAAAAGACACCTGATCTTTTCCTGTGAGTTCTTTCACCATCTGTCCAGTTGTCCTGGTCATAAATCTAGACACTAAATCCATGATCTCTTTCTATCCCCCTCTATCCTCTTATGAAGTCATTCTTTAGTCCTCTGTGGTCTGTCACCTAAATATTTTGCAAGTCTCCAGTTCTTTTCATCTCCAGTGCTATTACTCTTTTTCAAGCTATTATTTGTTGCCTGGTCTATTGCAGTAGACTTTTAACTAAATCTCTTTAAATCCACTCTTCCCCCCACATAGGTCATTCTCTAGCCTGCAAACAGAGTGAACATTAAAACTGCAAATGTCATTATGCCACATTCCAACTTAAATTCTTCTGGCTTTCTGTGGTTATTAGGATAAAATCCAAAATCCTTCAAGGATCTTTGATCTTTTTTTTTAAAATATATTTATTTGAGAGAAAGAGAACACTTGAGTAGGGGAGGAGGTGGGAGACCAGAGGGAGAGAGAATCTCAGGCAGACTCCATGCTGAGCACAGAACCCCATGCAGGTCTCAACACAGGGCTCCATCCTGTGACCCTGAGATCATGACCTGAGCCAGAATCAAGAGTTGGACACTGAACCGAATGTGAGCCACCCAGCCTCCACAAGGACCTTCTTTATAGACATTTTCCTCCCTTTATAGCAACAGTATAAATGATGACAGTTTCTCTGCTTCAGTCAGTCATATCGGTCTTCTTACTTTCAGTCTGCATTTCATGACATTTGTACATGCTCTTCCTTCCACCTCCCCATCTATCACCAAGCTAGCACTTACTCATCCTTAAGAGTCCAACCGTATTTATTCAAATTCAAGTGTTAAATTTTGAGCTGTAGAGACTGTTCAGTTAATGAATACTAGTTTTCAAAGTGACCTTGGTCAAGAATACATCCCTTCACTTTCTCAGACCTGCCTCTAAAAGTCTTAATATTTTTAAGAGACAGAACTAATTCACCTAATACCTGTACTTTGAAGATTAATAGCTTAGTTTGTGATTCTCATTTTTTGACCTGAAATTTTAAGATCCATAGAAATTTTATAAATGCTCATTAGTATTTTTTTTCTTTACTTTCTTTCTCTCAGTGTTTCAGTGGCCGATAGCTGCCCTGGAACAGGTAATAAAGAAAATAAGAGCATAGATATAGTAAGTAGTGAAGAAAATGACTGGAACAAGAACAAAGAATCTAAGTAGGGGCGCCTGGGTGGCTCAGTTGGTTGGGCGACCGCCTTCATTCAGCTCAAGTCATGATCCCGGAGACCTGGGATTGAGCCCTAATCCGGCTCCCTGCTCTGCAGGAAGCCTGCTTCTCCCTCTCTCACTCACCCTGCTTGGGTTCTCTGTTCTCTCTCTGTGTTTCTCTCTGTCAAATAAATAAAATTTTTTAAAAAAAGGAAAAGAAAAATCTAAGCATTAACACACGTGTGTGTGTGTGTGTTCTCTCTCTCTCTCTCTCTCTCTCTCTTTGATTTAAAAATGAGTAAACCAGGGGCGCCTGGGTGGCTCAGTCTGTTAAGCAGCTGCCTTCAGCTCAGGATGCAGCTTCCTGCTCAGTTGAGAGGCTGCTTCTCCCTCTCCCTCTGCCTGCTGCTCTGTCCTCTTGTGTGCATGCACGCTCTCTCTCTGTCAAATAAATAAATAAAATCTTTTTTTTAAAAAAGTAAACCAGATTGAAATATACTAATCATTTAATTTCTTAATTGAAGTTTGAAAATCTCTCAGCTCTGTTCTGGTTTTTAATCATAAAATAGTCCTTCTGTTTCTCGGTTTTGAAACAGATATGTGCAGTTTTAGCTTAAAAAATTCACTTTCGTGGAATAATTCATGTGGTCTTAAAGTCAGTATATTGCATAAATGAGACCCTCTCTTGGGTCTGAGTGATTGTAAACCAAATCTGAGTTAAGCCCTTCACTGGCGCTTTTCCCATTTCTCTTTTATATGGTTGGGAGTGGTATAATGGAAAGAATACAGACTTTGAACTTAGATATACCTGGGTTCAAATCCCAGTTCCACAGCTTAATTTGTGTGGCTGGGAAAGTTAGTTACTTGCTTTCTTCATCCATACAAACAAGAATAAAAATTACTTGACAAAGTTATGAGGACTGAATTTGGGGGAAAAAAAACAAAAACAAGAAACATTATACTTTTAGAAACTTAATACTTGTCAAGTATTTTTTAGTTTTCCAGGCAAAAAATGTAAATATTTAAATAAAAATGAGAAGACTTTTACTATGGTTTCTTACCAGTTCACCAACTAACCACTCCGTTTTCACCCCGCAATCAATGTTAGTTTTGTAATCTCGAACAAGTCATTTAATTTCTCTAAGCTTCAGTTAGAAAACTAGGGCAGTCTGAAGTAGAACCAGATCATACTAGGATAGTCCATCTGACTTGAAGTGTTTTATCATGATGAAATGGCTCTCATCTTTTGGAATTTGATGAGTTAGGTTGTTTTGAAAGAATTATCTGTTGCTGTAGGATTGAGATAAATTACCATTATGTTTCATCTTTTGCTACCTAAAAGAATTAGGAGTAACTTCCCTGCATTAGTGTCAGTATCTTTTTGTCTTAACTATAGTATCAACCATTCTTTCTTTGTCCCTTCTTCCTCTTTCAAGAATGTGATTGTATTCTCTGTGCCTATATGTTCTATTGCTCAGACAGTTTGCCTGATGCCTTCCTTTACTTAGGCTATTGTGGGTTTTTTTCCTTATTATATATGAAGGAGCCTCTTCAAAGTCAGCTGCTGTTATGAGAAACAGCTAGAAATTATCTTTAAAGTGCCATGCAAAGAAACTTGGTTCTTTTATGATTGTTTATCCTAACATACGGGTTATCCTTTGGTTATCAATTTCTGCTGTGGGAACCTGACAGTGCCTTTGGGGGGGGGATTTTGGGGGTTAAATGCACCCAACAAAATTAACCATTTTATTTTCTAATTTTATTTTATTTTTTAGAGAGAGAAAGAGAGCAGGGGAGAGATTGGGGGAATCTCAAGCAAACTCCACAACCTCTGTGGAACCTGTCTCCAGGCTCAGTCTCACAACCCTAAGATCATGATCTGAACTGAAATCAAGAGTTGGATGCTGGATGCCTGGGTGTCTCAGTGGGTTAAGGTCTGCCTTCAGCTCAGGTCATGATCTCAGGGTCCTGGGATCGAGGCCCGCATTGGGCTCTCTGCTCAGTGGGGAGCCTGCTGCTTCCTCTCTCTCTGCCTGCCTCTGCCTACTTATGATCTCTCTCTCTCAAATAAATAAGTAAAATCTTAAGAAAAAAAAGAGTTGGGTGCTTAATCAGTTTTGCCACCCAGGCACCCCAAAATTAACCATTTTAAAGCATACAGTTTAGTGGCAGTACATTTATAATGTTATACAACATCATTTCTATCTAGTTCCAAACATTTTTATCCCCACCAAACTGGACCCAAAGCCCATTAAAAATAGGCATTCTCTATTACCCACCTCTCCCTTTGGTCCTTTTTTTAGATGATGTTTGTCTTTTTGTTGAACTGAGAGTTCTTTATATATTCTGAATAGTAGAGTCTTATTAGGTATAATGCCTGTGAAAAATTTTCTCCCATTCTGTAAGTTTTTCTTCTAAGGTTTTTTTAGCATTAGCTCTTACATTTGGGTTTTTGATCTGTTTTGGGTTTTTTTTAGTTAATTTTTATATATGGAATAAAGTAAGGGTTCAGCTTCATTCTTTGCATGTGGATATGTAGTTGTCCTAGCACTCTTTATTGAGGAGACTGTTCTTTCCCCCACTAATGGTCTCAGCAAACTTGTTGAAAATCATTAACCATAGATGTATGAGTTTATATTGAAACTCTGAATTCAGTTCCTTTGGTCATTCTATCTGTCCTTATGCCAGTACCACTGTGGTACTGGTAGATTACTGCAGCTTTGTTTTCTTTTCTGTTCATTTGGTTTTTTTGTGGGGGGGGGGGTTAGGGGGTGTTTAAGATTTTATTTATTCATTAGAGAGAGAGAGTACAAGTAGGAGGAGAGGGAGAAGCAGGCTTCTTGCCTGTTGCTTGATCCCAGGACCCTGAGATCATGACTTGAACCTAAGGCAGTTGCTTAAGGGGCTGAGCCATCCAGGTGTGCCCTGTTTATTGCAGCTTTGTTGTGAGTTGTAAATGGTGAGACTGGGAAGAAGAACAGAGAGAGTCTTTTTCAAGATTATTTTTGATAATCTAGGTCCTTTACATTTTCATATGAATTTTAGGATAAGGTTGTCAGTTTCTGCAAAAAAAGGATGCTGGGATTTTGATAGGGATTATATTTAATCTGTAGATCAATTTGGAGACTATTGACATCTCTTACCTTAAAACATTTAAGTATTTTAATTGTTTTTAATTGAATTGTAAATGGAATTGTTTTCTTATTTCCCTTTTTCATTGGTGGTATATTAAAAGCAAAATATTTTTGTGTGTTGATATTGTATTCTGCAACTTTGCTAAATTTGTTATCTTTAATAGTTTTGCAGAATCTTCAGAATTTCCTTTAAAAATAGGGTCATTTAATCTGCAAATAGAGGTAGTTTTACCTCTTTCTTTCCATTTTGTGTGGCTTCTCCCCACCCCCCTTGGCTAGTATCTCTGGCTAGAACTTCAGGTACAGCTTTGAAAAGAAATGGAGAAAGAGGGCATCCTTGTCTTCTTCCTGATCTTTGGGAGAGAGCTTTCAGTCTTTTACCATTGAATACGCTGGCTCTGGGATTTTGGTAAGTACTCTCTATTGGGTTGAGGAAGTTTTATTCTCTTCCTGGTTTGTTGTGTGTTCTTACCATGAAAGTCCTCTGAATTTTGTTAAATACTTTTTCTACATCATTTCGGATGATAGTGGCATTCTACATTCTGTTAATGGTGGTATGTTATAACAATTGATTTTGTCTTTGGTATCGGAGTAATGATGGCCTTACAGAATCGGTTGAGAAGTGTTCCCTCTTTTGTTTTTTTGGAAAAATTTGGGAAGGGTTAGTATTAATTCTTGAAATGATTGGTAGAATTCACCAGTGAAACTTATCTGCTCCCTCCCGCCGCCCCCCCTCCCCCCGCCCGCATTGGGAGGTTTTTGTTTTTAGAAGTCAACATATTTTTGTTTCAAATTTTATTTAGAATTCTAGTTAATTAACATACAGTATAATGTTGGTTCAGATGTAGAATTCAGTGATTTATCACTTATAGACAATACTCAGTGCTCATTATATCATGTGCCCTCCTTAAAATCCATCACCCATGTAACCCATCCCCCACCCACCTCCTTCCATGGACCCTCAGTTTGTTCTCTTTAGTTTAAGAGTCTCTTCTGGTTTGCTTCCCCCCACCTTTACTTTTTTTACTCCTTCCTATTGCTTCATCTGTTTTGTTTCTTAAATTCCACATATGCATGAGAACAATGGTATTTGTCCTTCTCTAACTTATGTTGCTCATTTTGCTCAGCATAATTGTCTAGTTCCATCCATGTCATCGTAAATGGCTCTGAATTCATTCTTTTTGATGGCTGAGTAATACTCCAGTGTGTGTGTGCGCGCGCACACACACACATACATACCACACCTTCTTTATCCATTCATCAGTTATGGACATTTAGGCTTTTTCCATAGTTTGGCTATGGTTCATAATGTTCCTTTTTTTTTTTTTTTTTTTTTTTTTTTTTTTTTTTTTTTTTTTTTTTTTTTTTTTTTTTTTTTTTTTTTTTTTTTTTTTTTTTTTTTTTTTTTTTTTTTTAAGATTTTATTTATTTGACAGAAACACAGCCAGAGAGGGAACACAAGCAGAGGGAGTGAGAGGGAGAAGCAGGCTTCCCGCCGCACAGGGAGCCCGATGTGGGACTCAATCCCAGGTCTCTGGGATCATGATCTGAGCTGAAGGCAGTCGCTTTACCAACTGAGCCACCCAGGCGCCCCGGTTCATAATGTTCTTTGGGAGGTTTTTGATTACTGATTCTTTGTCCTCACTTTTTGTGTGTTCAGGTTTCTGTTTCTTTTTGAGTTAGTTTTTTAGTATGTGTCTAGGTATTTGTTTATTTCATGTAGGTTTTCTCATTTGTTTGCATATAATTGTTGTGTTCTCAATCCTTTTTATTTCCATAAGGTTATTAATGTCTTCACTTTAATTTCCAATTTTAGTAATTTGAGTCTTTTTTTTTTTAATACCTAAAGGTTTCAATTTGTTAACCTTTCCAAATAACCAACTTTCAGTTTTATGGATTTTTCTCTGTTGATTTCTATTTCTATTTCTATTTTATCTCTGCTTTAATCTTTGTTTCCTTCCTTCTGCTAGCTTTGGCTTCCCTTTTTCCCTTTTTTTCTTTAAGGGAGGATAATATATTGATTTGTCATGTGGGGTTTTTTTCTCTATTTTAGTGTAGGCATTTAGAACTATAAATTTCTCCCCAAGCACTGCTTTTGCTGTAGCCTGTAAGTTATGCTATCTTGTGTTTTCCTTTTCACTCATCATTAAGTGTTTCTAATTTCCTTTGTGATTTCTTTATTCGTTTGAAGAATGTTGTTTAATTTCCACATATTTGTGAATTTTCTAGTTTTCTGATACTGATTTCTAATTTCATTCCATTGTGATCAGAGAATATTCTTTATATGATCTGCCTTTTTTAAATTTCTTGAGACTTGTTTTGTGCCTAGCATATGGTCTTCCCTGGAGAATCTTCTGTGTGCACTTGAGAAGTGTTTTGTGTGAAGTACTTTTTATATATCTGTTAGGTCTAATTTTTTTCATAGGATTGCTCTTTACTCCATTTCCTAACTGGACTTCTGACGAGTTACTCTATCCATTACTGGAAGTAAGGTATTGAAGTCTCTCTCTTATTTTAGTACTGACTGTTTCTCCCTTTCTGTCATTTTTTGCTTCATATATTAAGTGTGTATATGTTTATAATCCCTACAGATTCCCAATTGACCCTTTTATCGATATACAGTGGCCTTTTTTGTCTCATAACAGTTTTTGACTTAAAGTTTCATTTGTCTTCTCTTAGTAGAGCCACTTGCTTTGGGTTGAGTTGTTTTCCCCCAAAAAAGATGTTGAATATCTGTGAATGTATTTGGAAATAGGATCTTTGGAGATAAATAGGTCTTTGTGGTAATTTGCTATGGAAGCCCTAGGAAACAAATACAGAGTTTGGTACTGGAAGTGGTATGTTGCTGCAACAAAATACCTGAAAATGTGGGAATGGTTTTGGTTAATGGCTAGTACCTGGGCGAATTCTAAGGCAGTTAATTATAAAGCAACCTGAATTGCCTTTAAAAGGTTGGCAGAAATATACAGATGTTAAAGGTAATCTGGGGAGGCCTTAGAAGGAAATGATGAACATGTTGATGGACAGTGGAGGCAAGGTGATCCTTGCTAGAAAGTGACAGACAACCTTAGCTGAATTATGTTCTCTTGGGTGGAAAGTAGAACTTCTAAGTGAGGAACTTGTATATTCAGCTGAGAAGATTTCCAAGCAAAGTGTGGTAAGTGCAATCTGGTTTCTTCTTACCACTTCATACTAAAAATGAGACGAATTAGATAAATTAAGGAATGAATTGTTAAGCAAAAAGATACCAGTACTTGGAATCTTTCTATATTGTGTGCCCATTAAAATAGGTTTTTAATTACTGTTTTATACACCTGACTTTTAAGTCATGTACCGAAAAAATGAATTACAAATCAAAAACTCAACAATACTGCTTTATATTTATTTATATAATCACAGTGTTTTTATTTCCTCATACAGCTTTGACTTACTTCCTAGTGTCCTTTCAGCCTGGAAGATTTCCTATGCATTTTTTGTTGGGCAGGTCTGTTAGCAACAAAATCTGCTTTTGTTTATTTGAGAATGTCTCCATTTTGAAAGGATAATTTGCCAGATAGAGATTTCTTGCTTGACATTACCACTTTATGTATGGAATCCCTCTACCTTCTGGTCTCTGTAGTTTCTGATGAGCAATAGGCTGTAAATCATATTGAGCATTTCTTACATCTGATCAGTCACTTTTCTTACACTGTTTTCCAGGTTGTTTTTGGCTTTTGACAGTTTGATTGTAATATGTCTTCGTGTGGATCTCTTGAGTCATTGACCTTAAAAGAAAAACAGCCAATTATTTTACCAGCAAAATGTGTTTATTCAGGAATAGCAAAGGAATTAGAATTCTGGACAAGCAAGCAATAACGAAAGCCATAGGCAAGTCCCATGAACAAAGGAGAGGAACTTTGGGACAAGGGTGGGAGGATAGGGGGCTAGGTGTTATGTCCAAAACACAAAGTCCATTGGAGTAAACTAGGAGTTTGAAATGTATTAGACTTTTGGCCGGGCTGTTGCCAGGCAAGGACAAAAATATCTCTTCCTCCTGTTGGGATAGTAGATGGGGCTTCTTTCTTTTGGGTCTCCAAAGGATTGCAACAAAGAGAGAAGAGAGAGCTCTACTTTCTGGCCAGCCAACTCCATTGTAAATGTGCTTCCTTTATTCAGTTTCACAGAATTTGTCCTACTGGAGCTTATGGAGCTTCTTGTTTGTATAGATTCCTGTCTTACTAATTTTGAGAAACTTTTGGCCTTCATTTTTTTCATATAGTCTTTATGCTCCATTCCCTGCCTTCTTCTGGGACTCTTGTGTATATGTCATTACGTTTAATGGTTCCATGAGTATTTTCAGCTCTGTTATCTTTATGTTCTTTGGATTGGATACTCTTATTTGACCTATCTTAAAGTTTGCCAATTTCTATTTCTCAAATCTGTTAAATGAAATCCTCAAGTGAATTTTCCATTTCATTTGTTAAACTTTTCAGCTCTAAAATTTCTTTTTTATGGTTACTTTTTTTTTTTTAAGATTTTATTTGTTTATTTGACAGAAACACAGCTAAAGAGGGAACACAGACAGGGTGGGGGAGTGAGAGAGGAAGAAGCAGGCTTCCCACCAAGCAGGGAGCCCCATATGGGGCTCAATCCCAAGACTCCAGAATCATGACCTGAGCCGAAGGCAGACGCTTAACAACTGAGCCACTCAGGTGCCCCTAATTACCACCTCTTTATTGACATTCTCTATTTGTTGAGACATTCTTCTGATTGCTGTTAGTTTAGTTATTTGTCAATGTTTTAAAGCCTGCAGGTTTTTTGAGCATATTTTTTAAAACCATAGTCTTCGTCTTGTGTCATCTCTAAAGGCTCTTTTCTTTAGCTGGTGTTCATAAGTGATTTAATCAAGATTTCCTTAAATGTCTTCTTTAACTCGTCTCTCTCTTTTAGTGTTCACTTGGTTGCTAAAAACCAGAGTTTTTTACAAAGTTGATTCTAGTATGTGTGTGTGCGCACATGCGTGTGCACACACACTTGCACACACGCACATATGAATGCATGTGTGTTTCTTTTGAGGGACATTTTTGCTGACATCAGTCTCTGATAATGCTTTCTTTTTAAGACTAGAGTTTTGGGATAATGGGGTGGTATTCATAAAATAGGCTATTATGCCTTATTTCTAGGAAAAAGCAATTCTTATCAAATTGCTATCATCTGATCCACAGCCAGAAAAGCTGTGGCCATATAATCCTTCCATCATGAAGGAAAAAAAAAAACCTTTACAGAAGTTAGGGAGTAGCTTTAAAGCCCAAATTAGTGTAGTTTGGTTGAGTAAAAAGGAAGACTCTCTCTGCTTTATTTATTCTTCTTTATAGAGGATGTTGAATTGCTCCCTCTTAAGAAATTATCTTAAAAGCAGCCATGACCTAGATGGAGAAGTGCTTGATTCCTAGTCTCAAGACATGATTTCTGTGTCTGGGTCTGCTTAGCTAGGTTTGTGATCTTGAACAAGTTGTCTTTGGCCTTCCGGTTATTTTATGGGTAAAACTCGTTGGAATGTATATAGTTGAAGATATTTTCAATTCTAAAGCTTTTTACTATTATTATTATTGTTATTGTTATTGTTATTACTACATTATTTTGATACTTAAAGTAACTCAGATACGAGAACAATGAGGAAGGCACTAATGAGTGGGAAGGAACACTGAAAGGAAATGCATATCTGATTTAATAATTATGTCAGGTTATTAGTTCACACTGCTGTTCTCTGCATTTCAAACTAGTTTTATTTCATTACTTCAATATATTCTCGTAAAACTTTCAAAGAGTTAGTTAAAGCTGTAGTAGCCCCCATTCACCATCTTGTTCCACAGTGGAGAAAGCTATATTTTTCAGATATTAAAAAGAAATGTTATATATAGTTTCGTGTCTTATTTTTTTGCTTAATTTTTGTTTAACATAATTTTTTTGCTAGCAATTCCATGTCATTCCTTACGGATACCTCTATATAATATTCCATCTCAGTAATATGCCATGGTTTATTGAACATTTTCTTGGTGAGGGAGGGATAGGTCATTTCCATTCTTTAGCTATTACAAACATGAACCTGCATGTGCCAGTTTATTTTCCTAGGATAGATACAGAGGAATTACTGGGCATATTTTTGGATGTTCTCTGGAAAGTGATCAGTACTTACCAATTTCTTGCACATACATCCAGAAGTATTACTCTCATATAAAAGATGTATGTCTTATATATATAATACTTACTTCTATATCTATATATAAAACATGTATACCTATATAATATTTGGATTATATAAATATGGGGTTTTTTGCACAATAAAGTATGAGGTTACTTCCATGCAGTTACTTACTGACTAGATGTATTATCATAATTCATGTAATCAGGCCCCTCTTGATGTTTAGTTTTCTGCCCTTACACTACTAAAAACAGTGCATAGTGACTACCTCTATAGTCATTCCATAAGTGTGATTATAATTCTGTAGGATAAATTCCTTAGTTTAAATTAATGTGAAAGGATGCACGTTTTTAATTTTGATAGATATTGCCAAATTGTCCTTCATAGAGGTTTTGCCAGTGCATGTGCTATCATCTGTGTTACTCTCTCTTTCCTCCAGCCTTCCCAATAAACACTTGTCAAACATTCAGATCATTGCCAGTATAATAAGGAAACAGTAGTATCACACCAACTGTTTTCATTTGAGTTTCTCCCACTTTGAGAGGATTGACCTTTTTGTTTGTGTCAAAGCCATGTGTTTTTACTAAACTACTCTTTTTCTGTTGGGCTGTTAGACTTGACTTACAGTGGAATATGCCATGCAGAAAATAGTTTTTATGTTTATATAGTACAGGTATCAGTATTAAGACCTAAAATTTTGTGTTATTCTTAGAAAGGTCTTTTCCATCCTGAGATCATTAAAAAGAATTGCCCTAGGGTGCCTGGGTGGCTCCTTGTGTTAAAGCCTCTGCCTTGGGCTCAGGTCATGATCTCAGGGTTCTGGGATCAAAGTTTGCATCGGGCTCTCTGCTCAGCAGGGAGCTTGCTTCCTCCTCTCTCTCTGCCTGCCTCTCTGCATACTTGTGACCATCTCTCTCTCTGTCAATAAATAAACAAATAAATCTTTAAAAAAAATAGCAAAGACTTAAAAAAATATTGCCCACAGTTAATATATACTTTTAATATACTAGTATGTGTGTGTACGTGTATGATGAGTTTCTCTCTAGGGATGAAAGTTATATTAAGCTTTTTATTTATTTATTGCTCAGGAGTGAATGGCCCTACATCACTTCATTCACCCTTCAAAACATGAAGAAAAAATATAGGATAACAGGGACAGATAGTGTGTGTACCTTTCCATAGCATCTCAGGATGACTCAAGCACAGTTTGTTGTGATTGCCCTATAGATCAATTCAAATTCTGCTCTGGTTCTAAGAACTATTGAGCAAAAGGGAAGGCACTTTTAGTATGGGATCTCTCTTTAGCAGTTTCTTTCAGCGTTGTTTGATTACTAAAACATCTGGACCTATAATACTTTCTTGTGCTTCTCTAAGAAGTTCTGGCTATCTTTCTGGAACCACTCACTTAATTTAGTTTCTTTTGTTTCGGATGTAAAGCTTAGAATCCCATTAATTGAATTTGGTGTATTTTGCATACTTCTCTTAGCAGTCCATTTTTTAGTAGATCCGACGATATAAAACTGCTGCTTTATAAAACTGCTGCTTGACAACATGGAAGTTTTTAGAATGATGACAGTAAGGGTAAAAGTTTTCTCTCATCTTGTTTCTGTTATCTCAATATAAAAATCTGAGGGGCTTTTCTCCTGAAAAAAATTAATTTACCTTTTTTATTAACTTTTTACTTACAGTAGTAGGTATACTGTGAGATGGCTGTTGGTTAGTAAGCAATTGTATATGTTTTCATCTAGATCCTAAGGAAGAGAAAGAGGAAGAAGATGATTCTACCCTCCCTCAGGAAGTTTCCGTTGCTGCAGCTAGGCCTAGCCGGGGCTGGCGCAGCAGTAGCAGGACGTCTGTTTCTCGGCATCTTGACACAGAGAACACCCGAAGTTCTAGGTCGAAGACTGGTTCATTGCAGCTCATCTGCAAGTCAGAACCAAATACAGATCAGCTTGATTATGGTACAGTATAAGTGGAGTATGGTTATTTAATAACCAGTTTGCCTGCTGATTTTAAATGTAATGTTGAATATTTTACCTTTCAGGGGTAGGTGTGGTAATACAGGGGTTCGTTTGTAAAGATAAAATTTTGTTCTGCTTTCTTTGTCCAGATGGGGCAGAAGAACATCAGTCTCCAGGTGGCATTAGGTAAGAAACTTCATATTTCATATTTAAACCTTTGGAAGTACAGAGGATACATAAAAGTTGTTTTCTGCTTGAAAGAGCATTGAGCCTTTAAAAAAATTAACTTTGGTTTTGGTATTTAGTTTAGATGTCACTTTGTTCTTGATTAGAGTTTTAACCACGTAATCTTTAGTTACCTTGAGTTCAGAAAGCAGGTTTTGTGTACTTTCTGTATTCTGGCTTATTCCATGCTAGCCAGTAATGAGAAGTGTGGATGTTTTGAATAGGATTTTTGAAATTGTATTCCATGGTAAGTCATGTGATTATTTATTTATTTATTTGTTTTTTTGCTTGTTCATCTTTTTGGTAAAGCAGATCATTGGATTACTAGACACAGATTTATAAAGTCCGTTGTTTTTGTTTGTGTTTTAAGAGAGGGAGAAGGGGAGTGAAAGGGTATAGGAATAGGAGAGAGAATCTTGATGTGGGGCTCCATCTCACAACCCTGAGATGATGACCTGAGCCAAAATCAAAGGTCAGGTGTTTAACCAGCTGAACCACTCAGGCACTGCATAAGTCCATTCTTTTTGTTGTTGTTGTTGTTTGTTTGTTAGTTCTTAGTGACATTGAGCAGTCATCACCTTACCTTTAATGAAGGAATAATATTTCTAGGATTTATATATTTTTAGTTACAATATCATTGTGAGTATAAAACAGCTAGATTGCAGTCCAGTTAGACCGTAAGGATGAAAAATCTAGAAAACTTACTGTGAATCTTTGGCAATATCTAAATAAATTAGCAACTAAAATCCAGTGGGATATAATCCTTACAACTAGAATTTCTAATCCAGAAATTTGCTTCTTTCTAGTAGTGATGAGGAGGAGGAAGAGGAAGAAGAGATGTTAATCAGTGAAGAGGAAATACCATTCAAAGATGACCCAAGAGATGAGACCTACAAACCTCACTTAGAGAGGCACGTCTCGGATTTTACTGCAGACATGTCAATGAAAAATAAGTTAGGAAAGCACTGTTGCATTCTTTTATTTCACCTTGTTGCTGAACTACTGGGTATAGACTTAATTTTAAATGAATAATTAATCATGTACTTGTTTTGCCAATTTAACATTGTCTTAGAACTCCTTCACCCAGCCCTGTCTTCTACTTATAGAACTTTATTTTGATCATATCCCAATTATTGGATGTCTTCATGTTTATCCTGATACAAGGTATCAGTTGCCTGAATACTTAGAATTTTTTTACTTTCGTCTTTATCTTTACAACTGTAGTGCATTCTGATTCCCAGGTATTGTTGGCCTAATGGCTTTTACTATGCATGTGAAGAACAGTTCACTGGAAATCACATTTTAAGAGCTGAGGATCATGATTTTACAATGAACCATGATAACTGCACATTTTACCCTTTTGTCACAGTTCACCTTGCAAAGATCCTTTTCTGGATACCAGTGTTGAAGTGTGTTTGTGTTTGCAGGGAAACCCCGAAACCACGAAGAAAATCAGGGAAGGTGAAAGAAGAGAAGGAGAAGAAAGAAATTAAAGTGGAAGTAGAGGTAGAGGTGAAAGAAGAAGAGAATGAAATTAGGGAGGATGAGGAACCCCCTAGGAAGTGAGTAGGCAATTATTACTAAAAATAGAAACCTAACAGATTTTGAAGCCACTGGTGGGAAAAAGAGTGGGAGTGTGAGGAGGGCTATTGACAGATGCATATTGCTGCCTCAGGCAGCTGATGGTGTTTCATTGCAGAGGCTCTCTCAGAAGCCTGAAAAGTTTAAATTTAATCGAAAGCAATACTTAAAGACGTCTAAATGAGTGGGCAAAACAGTAGCTAATGGGATGCAGAGCAAGTAGAGATAGCAAGAAAAAGTATGGCAAATGAGCCCTCACAGGGGAAATGATTGAAGAATCTTCACTTCCTGTCAGACAATCTTTGCCTGTTGCAGAAATAAGATTTGTTTTAAGTGTTTAGTCTTTTGGTTCTTTGAAAAGAGTATAGTTTATATTCTTAGGGTTTTTAGATAATAGACTTTTTTCCTACTTTTTAAAATGATTAAATTTAAGTAATAGAGTTTTTACTGGAACAACTCTTCAGGTAGTAACCTTGAGGTTTATCCAACTCTTCCATAGTAATGTGTAGTTTGTGACAGGCATATATTTAACTTATAGTGCAGATTTATGTAAGTGATATTACTTCAGAATGACATCTTTGTTCAGCTTGTAAGATGTGTTTTTGGCTCTATGTATTCTGCATTGTCCTCTGTTTCTGCCACCTGCTTTTTAGTCTTGAGTATATGTCTTTAGCCATCCTTTACTCAGTAAGCTTCATTCCGGAATATGTGGACACTCTGTTCTTTAATTATAGGAGAGGAAGAAGGCGAAAAGATGACAAAAGTCCACGATTACCCAAAAGGAGGTAATTTATACTCTTTACTAATGTTCCTTATTCCTGGTGGTAAGCACTTTACTCGTGTAATTATTCATAATTACCTTTTAGGAATGGCTACTTAAAAAATTCTCAAATCCAACTTCACTAAGGTCTTTGCAGAGTTCCTGTGTTTTTATTTCCGTTGTAGGGTTCTTAAAGTTTCTAAAAATCTTAATGCTTTCTTACCTTTTGGGGGTTTACTATTTTATTTTGTGCTGTTTTTAAAAACTCATCAAACATTTGGTAATTCTTGGTTATTTCTAAGATAAGTTCTGTGTAAGCTATATACTAGCAAAGAGATTTTAATTCTTCATGCTGTAAAATTGCTTTTCCCTATAGTGCATTGAGTTAAGCTACTGTGCAGAGTGCCTCTTCTGTTTGCTAACTTTTCTCCTACGTATTGATAATAGAAAAAAGCCTCCAATCCAATATGTCCGTTGTGAGATGGAAGGATGTGGAACTGTTCTTGCTCACCCTCGCTATTTGCAGGTTAGTAAATTGTTATGTGAGGCAGCCTTTCAAGATTGTGTTCCATTACTAGTTCTTAATAGTTCATGAAATACTATAATTTATAATAGTTCATGAAATGCTATAATTTGTGTAAGCTTTATCATTGCCATATAGCGTCAAGAAAAATCTTTTCTTTAAAAAGGCATAAAATTACTTTAGTCATTTATTAAAAGAAAAATGTCTGACAACATGAGGTCAGATAAAGGATTTCCTTGGAATCTTGAAATAGTCCAGTATTTCCTCTGTGGTGTTAAATACTTCTGATATAAGAGATGATTGTACCAACACACCAAAGACACAATTGAACAAACTTTAATATGTATTTTTAAAAAAATAAATTTAGCCACTCTAAACTGTGTTTTCTTGAATAGTGTTTAAAAGTAAATAAATTAATATTTAAGTTGTTTCTTTTTAGGGGATTTTTTTAGTTTTTTTAATGAATTAAAGATACAGTTTATATTTAGATCTGTCAGATACAGCTTATATTTTTAATGAATTAAAGATAGAGCTTATATTTCTTTTTTTTTTTTGATAGAGCTTATATTTCATGAAAGTTAAATGTTTATCACTTAAGTTTCAGAAAAGCCTGCTTGATTTTTTTAGTTTAGCAGCAAGGATAATGTGAGACTAAGGCCCTTTTTTGATTCTGTCTCTGTGATAATGGTGATTGCTTCAGTTATCCTCACAGTAGCACTGTGAGATGCTTACAGTTATCTCCATTTTACACATGAGAACTGTAGCTCACGGTATTTAAGCACATTTCCTGAGGTCATACTGCTCGTGAGTGATAGACCCAGGTGGGAATCCAGGTCTGTCTTATTTCCATAGCCTGTGGTCTTAACTGTTTTATTTTACTGTACCCCCTCTTCCATATTCAGAGTGTTTGGTTTCCCTTTAACACTTTTGGGCGGCGTGGGAGGAGTTCGGGGCAGAGAGAGAGAGAGAGGATCTCAAGCAGGGTCCACCCAGCATGGAGCCTGATGGGGGGCGGGGGCTCCACCTCAGGACTCTGCGATCATGATCTGAGCCAAAATCAAGAGTTGGACGCTTAACCAACTGAGCCACCCTGGTGCCCCTCTTTAAAACTTTTGACTTAGCAGAGGAACAAGCTTTTAGGAAGTCTTCATTTTTATCCCTCTTTATTTTCTCTTACTATTTTAGCACCACATTAAGTATCAGCATTTGCTGAAGAAGAAATATGTATGTCCTCATCCCTCTTGTGGGCGACTGTTCAGGCTCCAGAAGCAACTTCTACGACATGCCAAACATCATACAGGTACTTTTTGATATAAGATGTTTTATCAAGTGTTAAATGCATTCTACTTTTAAATATATGTAGATTGGTGACAGTCAGGTGCGAGAGAAAGGTATGAAAATAAAATGTAATAAAACAGATTTTGCAAGAGATGAACAAACTAGGGCTTGTTACTTTTATCCTTGGACTTTTTAAAGAACTTCTATGACCAGGATAATTTTTTATTGAGTACATATTCCTGTATCAACTGTTACTGCTTATCCATCCATTCCACATCACCAAGTGTGCTTGTATTATCTTTGTTTTACAGCTAAGAAACCAGAGGCTTGGCAAATTAAGTAACTTGCCTTTGGTCACACTGCCAGTTTCTAGCAGAATGAAGATTTTCTAATTCCCATTTCCAGTAGATAACTTGCAGGAGCCTTTATAGACTGGAAGTGGGGATTATAAAGAGAGAACCTTGATGGTAAAGAGGCTTGCTCTTGGTTTATGGTAACTACTAAGTAGCTTCTGGCACTTCTGTTGGTGCTGCAATCATGAAGGCTAGCTACTGAATTCACATGTCATCTCCTGTAGGAGCTATTGACTCAAAAAGAGAAACTGAATGTCATCTTTATATATTCTGTAGAATTACTTTAAATTGCATTCATTTTTAGCCACTGACAATCTCCATGCAGGTCAGCTAATGGGAACAAATGAAGCTTAATTGAGTAGTATTACGTGCCATCTTCTCCATAGTCATAGAGGGTAAGACTGGGAATTCTAGTTGTCTTCTACCCAGGGTTATATTGATACATGTACCCTTCCCATCATTTATTGTATGTGTGTCTTAGACAAGTTACTTCTCACTTTCCCTCATCTTTAAAAAAGGGATAATAATGTCACTGATACCGTGGAGTTAGTGTGAGGATGAAATGAGATCATGTATAAAGTGCTGTTTATGGCACAGGGCCGGGCACACAGTAGACATTTCAGAGCACCAGGACTTGAGCTCAGGCCTGAATCACTGCAGCGTCTACAGTCTCCACATTGTACCGTGTTGCTTCAGGGAGAGGGCTATCTCCACTCTGTTCCTTGCAATGTGCTGCCTTTTCTCCACTCCTTCTCCCTGTTGATTGTGCTTTATTCTCTACCAAAGTAGTCTCTGATAACCAGTTTAGACTACTTTAGCTAAGTATCATAGGCCTACTATGACACACTGCTTTTGAAGTTCAGTACATTCCAAATATTTACATCTGGTTAGTACAGGGTTTTTTTTAAGATTTTATTTATTTATTTGATAGAGAGATCACAAGTAGGCAGAGAGGCAGGCAGAGAGAGGAAGAAGCAGGCTCCCTGCTGAGCAGAGAGCCCGATGCAGGCAGGCCTCGATCCCAGGACCCTGAGATCATGACCTGAGCCGAAGGCAGAGGCTTTAACCCACTGAGCCACCCAGGCGCCCATGGTTAGTACAGTTTTATGATGTTATTGTAGTTCTCTTTTTCCAAATTAGTGCAGACAGATTCCCTTTGAAGATGTGATTTATTTAAGCAAATGGATGCCCCACCCAGGTTTGCCATGTGATTCTGAAGCTAGAAAGGTGGATGAGACGTGGGAGACACTAAATTGTCCCTGGGTTAAAGTGCATTTTTAGACCTTGCCTACTCAGCATGTAGAAGATAGCCCAACAGGCACTGGCAGTACTTGAGCCACTGTTTGAGATAGAGCATCTCTGACTCTGCCTCAGACCTTTTTACCTACCATCTGCATTTACTAAGACCCCCTCCCCTCCAGTGATTCCTAAGTGTATTCAAGCTTGAGACAGAGTTGGCTCTTCCTCTCATTTTGGCTTTAGAACTATTTGGGATGGAATATAAAATTTAAATGGGTGCTATTTACATTTTAACTTATTCTCCTGTTTTCACTGTGACTTTTTGTAGCAATTTTAAGTGAAAGCCATAGAAAACAATAATGGTCATTTATTCAAGAGATACAGAGCATCTCATCTGCTTCTCTCCCAAACCAAGTAATAAAGAAATAATTAAGTGCAGTGCTCCTTTGGCCTATAGATTTCTACACCATGCTGCGAAATTCATCAAAAGTGCTGTGAAATTTGGGGGGATTGTGAGATAACAGAGAGGGAGGTAGTTGAATGCTGCAGAATAAGGTAAAGAATGCAGGTACTATTTGCTTATGTTTGATAGCAGCAACTTGAACTTCTTGAGAGAAATTTAAATTGTTTATTTTGGGTAACAGTTTTTAAACCCAAAACAGAAGATATGATTACCACTTTAATCGTGGATCACTTTTCTTCTAGGGAATGCCAAATTCTGTGGTGGTGGTGGTGGTGGTGGTGGTGGTGGTGGTTTGAGTGCCAGATTCTTTATATGTAAGCTTTTAGCTTTCACAATCTGAAAAAACTGGTTTAAAGAATAAAATCCAGGGAAAATGTTGTTTCTTACTTAGTAAGCAGTTTTTCCAAGATCTGGATTACTGGGATTGAGATTAGGGTTCCAATTTTCATATTTCCATTAAGTTGTTTTGGGGGGGGGTTTAAGATTTTATTTATTTGACAGAGAGAAACACAGCGGAGAGGGAACACAAGCAGGGGGAGTGAGAGAGGGAGAAGCAGGCGTCCCGCCGAGCAGGGAGCCCGATGAGGGACTCGATCCTGTGTCTCTGGAATCATGACCTGAGCCGAAGGCAGTCGCTTAACCAACTGAGCCACCCAGGCGCCCCTGTTTTTATTTTGCTTTATTTTTTTTTTAACAAGTCCTTATACTATTGAATGTATGGACTTTTAAGAAAAACTGAAAATGGTATATTTCTTTTTAAAACTTTGTTTATCCAAGGTGTTTTAGAAAACATTGAAAATAGCATTGTTTTTTATTGTAAATGATTTGACTGATTATCTGCTTATTGTGAACTGGGAATATTAAATACTTAGAGGGATTCCATGTGGAACCCTAACCACATTATTTTTCTTTTTAGATCAAAGGGATTATATCTGTGAATATTGTGCTAGGGCCTTCAAGAGTTCTCACAATCTGGCAGTGCACCGGATGATTCACACTGGCGAGAAGCCATTACAGTGAGTGTTATTTACTGGTGGACATGTGGGTGACTACCCTACTTGCTGCTTAGTCCCTGTGCAAACATTTCTATTGCCACTGCTATTGACATTTACCAAATTAGAGTATTGATTGGGAATGCTACTTAGTGAACTTTTTCTTATTCCCTTAGTTTTTTAAACAAATGAAACATTAATTTTCAATCTAGTTAGCTTTTCCTAATTTTTCCCAAGAAGTGTGTTACTATTGCCTATATATATATGACCTCCAAATTCTTGCCCTGACCCCGAAAAGAGTGCTCTTCATTTCTCTGATCAGGCATTTCCTCTTCCACTCTTCCTAGATGCGAGATCTGTGGATTTACATGTCGGCAGAAGGCATCCCTTAATTGGCACATGAAGAAACATGATGCAGATTCTTTTTACCAGTTCTCTTGCAATATCTGTGGCAAAAAATTTGAGAAGAAGGACAGCGTAGTGGCACACAAAGCAAAAAGCCACCCTGAGGTGCTGATTGCCGAAGCTCTGGCTGCCAATGCAGGCGCCCTCATCACCAGCACAGATATCTTGGGCACTAACCCAGAGTCCCTGACACAACCTGCAGATGGGCAGGGTCTTCCTCTTCTTCCTGAGCCATTGGGAAACTCCACGTCTGGAGAGTGCCTCCTGCTAGAAGCTGAAGGGATGTCAAAGTCATACTGTAGTGGGACAGAACGGGTGAGCCTGATGGCTGATGGGAAGATCTTTGTGGGAAGTGGCAGCAGTGGGGGCACTGAAGGGCTGGTCATGAACTCGGATATACTCGGTGCTACCACAGAGGTTCTGATTGAAGATTCAGACTCTACTGGACCTTAGTGGAAGGGAAGACTTTGGGCAGTGGGACAGCTCAGACTTTGTATTTAAAAGATAAAAAGGACAAAAAAAAAAAATTTAAAGCATTTAAAATCTAGTAAAATAACTGAAGGGCCTGCTCTTTCCATTGTGGATCACAGCACACACACCTACACCCACGTCTTCTCCCTCTATTGTCCCCTTTATAAAATTGATGTTGCCTTTACCAAAAAGGTCAGCAAAAAAGAAGAAGCTCTTAAAGTGAGGGTTCTCCTCCTACTCAGTTCCAGCCAGGCAGACTTCCTGCTCACCGGCAGATCCCTTCTTAAACCTGTAACTCTGATGTGCTCTGGATCAGCTTTTAACTCCTGATAGTATATGACTGTCCTCTAAAGATCCTTTCTCCTTCACTGCTGCCCTATGGTTCTGGCTTCTACCCACTGCAGCACACTTACCCCAAAGTCTACAGTTCTAATCTCTGGAGGCTGGCAGCTTGACTTGGCACTTTAGGCCCCTTAGCAGGGTGAGCTGTTAAAACAGCACACCTCTCTCACTCAATCCCATTTCCTCCATTCCCCGCTGGGTTTCAGAAAGGAAGGATTCATGGGGACCACCTCCCTCCTCTGTGACCCCAGCACTTCAGTCCCCTTCCACCACCCCCATCTGGTTCTCAGTGGTGCTCACTAGCTTGGAAGCAGGCTCCCAACAGGGAGGGGGCTGCCCGCTGCATGGTTTCTCTGACCATAAGACAGGGCTCTGTATCAATGAGAAAAGTCCCAGACTAATGGCAGAAATTTGCACTTTGAACATGTGTGTTTTTGTTTGTGGAACCTGAAATTCCTTATTTATTAATGGAAAGTCTGATTGGGGGGGGTGTCTTTATTGCTATATTTTGTGGGGCTGGGAGAGATTAGGTTATTCTGACATGGGGTCCTTTCCATAAGAGGTACTTTGGAAGGCAGGATATAGGGTTGAAGAAGCACAGCCAGCCTCTAAAATCATAGCTCTCCAGTGGCCTTTTTAAAGAAAGCTGGTCCTCAGCACTAACAAAATCACTACAGTAGCCTAGTGCTTTCTCAGAAGCCTTTTTAGGGAAGGATGTTAGGGTTTTGGTAATTAGTGCTTTTTGAGTTTTTAGAGCATTGAGATTTAGAAATTTTGAGGGGATGAGAAGGGTTGTTCAGGGTCTGAATTACAGATAAAAGATTTTCTCTTGCGAATTTATTTTCTTTTTTTTATCCCCATTTCTTTCTACACCTTCCTATTGGCCCAGTTCTGGCCCCTTGCTTTTGTTTTTGGTTTTGCTTTGCTTTATCATTGTTTCATTCCAGCTCCCAATTAGTGAAGGACACTACCATTAGTGAAGAGATAGTTTATGACTTGTACAATTTGAAGTTAAGGAAAATCATTCTGTTTCCCTTTTATAGAAATAACACTTCAGAAGAAGAAAGGCATCCATAGACAAAGTTAATAATCTGTATAATAATAGCTTTGGCTTTCACCTAAAATTCTGGGAATTACCACTTCCATTGCTTATTACTGACTATGGGAGAGGCAGATGGTATTTCTGTACAAGTTTATAACTCCCAGAAGACTAAAAACCTATTTTGAGGCATTTTTAGAGAATTAGAAGGGCAATTTCTGTCCTGTGTACCTCACAAGCTGGAATTAAAGGCTTGCCCTATTCATTGTTTGTCAGAAATGTGTGATGGCTGTTGGAAAGAATGAAGTTTTGCTGAGAGCAAAATATGGAACAGCTTGTTTTTCACAAACACTAAAACTACAAAGTTTATCAATTTTCTCTTTGATGTATTTCTTCCCAAGAGAAGGGTAACAAAATGTCATCTCTGAAAGAGGCTTACTTTACACCCACTAGTGTCAGTGGTTGGGATGCCAGGGAATAGGGAGTCAGACACCTACAGTGAATAGACTTAAATGCACTATTGTTTCTTTTCAGAGTGTTGCAGATTTGCCATCCCTCCAGTGTGGGGGTAGAAAATGGAATAAGGATAGAAGGGATGTAGAATATGCTTTCCTGCCCACAGTAAGGATTTGGAATTGACTTGGTATGTTGAGTACATTTGAAAATACTTATCAGGTTGATTGGGTGGGTTTACAACAAAGTTGTTCCACTCCCATTATATAAGTCCATTTTGTACTGTTTTCACTAGCTCGCATCTGTACCCCACACTTACCTTTTGTCTTTGTCACATTTATCTTCTCCTTTGTCTCTGTAAGTTATATTTGCAGTGGTTAGTCATCAGATATTTTAACCACCAACACAAAAGCAAACTGCGTAAAAAAACTTGATGAGATTGAGGGAAAATATGTTCTTCATTATATCACACTCCTCCCCACCAAAGCAACAAGTTAGTTCTAATAATTAGAAACTTTCTGTTCTTCCTTTTTGTTTTTTGACCTCTTTATCGGTACCACTTGCCTACAATTTGCTTCAGTAAATTATTATAGCAGTTTCCAATCAATCTTAAAATATTCTCCATGGACTTTATCTTTTTTCCTTTTGAGAAAGAGATGCTAGCACAATAAAGAGTGGTGTAAGTAAGCTTATACTAGGCCCTCTTCCCTTTGCCTGTCTGCTTCTCATGCTGTTTACGTCTCTATCCTTCCCGGGAGCCCCTTTAGTCTTAAAATTCTTCATTTTCTACTCTTTGTCAAATTGAGTTATTTTTTTAATGACTCTTCCCACTGCACATTCTCCAGTTTGAATTGGCAGCTCAAAATTCTGAAAATGTAATTGAGATAGAAGTATTATTTCTGGGAGATACGCTTTCCCTTGGTCTCTGGTTGCCCAAAGTGGTTTTGCATAATTGAGACTTACGCTCCAGAGAGTTTGGAAAAACACTGGCCAGGATTACTGGGAGTTAAAAAAAGGAATTCAGGTATTGGAAAGCATCTGCATAGAGCACTTGAACCTCCTTTGTACCTGTTGGAAAAAATACAAAGAGTGTACTAAACCCAGCTAAGGTTATTATAGACTGGTTGTTTGAAGTACCATTTTTCCCTCCTTCTTTTGCCCACTTTCTAATGTACTCAAGAAAATTGAAAAATTGTAATGGATCAATTTAAAATATTTTTATTTCCTAAAAGCCTTTTTTGCCTGTTGTAATGTGCAGGACCCTTCTCCTCTGATGGGAGAGACAGGTAGTTACCTGAATCTAGGTTGAAAAGGTTATGTAAAAAGAAATTATAATAAAAGGGATACTCTGCTTTTCAAATCCTTGTTTTCTCTTAATCTAGGTAAGGCATATACAAAATAAATATGTAAAGAAGAAAAATAAAAGTTGTCTTCATGGAAGCAACTTGTCTTCCTTGATTGTACTGAGTTACAGTTATCCTAAGGGTTAAAACAATTGATGCGGTTACCTGAGAATCGAGTTCCCCAGCACCAGCATTTATGTGGCAGGTGCTATTGCTTCTCTCGGGCAGAGTCAGGTAGTTCACTTCTGACTCTGTTCTTGATCTCTAATGTAGAGTTGCCATAGGATTCTGTGATCATCTGGCCAACTTGGAAACCCCTCCTGTGTTTTGACAGACTTCTAGAAAAGATGGCCATATTAATCTAGTAGAGAGAACTTTAAGGATGCTGTGAGGTTTATGTTAGTCTGATAATGACAAAACCTTGATAGCATTTAATAGCAGTGCTTTTTCACAAAACTCTGTGTCCACAGCAAGTACTAACTTAATGAAAAAGAAAAAAATAAAATCCTCCTACCTTCTTAAAAGGTCTACTGTGGACTGCCAGTCTCACTTTTCCTCCCCTCCACCCTTTGTTTATTGTTTCCCTGTGGAAGTTTGCACCTGAGAAGACATGTATTTCCATTTAGAGACAATGTCTGTGGTATAAAATAGTGAAAGCGAATTGGTTTGGGGATGACACCGCTCTTGCTCTGGGAGCATCGTCTTGTATACTACAGAGTTAAAAGTCAGATGCAATAGAGAGAACTCTGCACATGCTTTTACACTCTTTTGCCTTCATTTCAAAGCCCAGCTCATTCTCATATTTTGTTAAGAAACAATGTATGACTGGGATAAGAAAGAAAAGGAAAAGCATGTTGTCACTTGAGACTGCTTTAGAAATGTTTTCCCAGTCAGGATTGGGTGTTTCCTGTCCTTTCGGAAAGAACAGGCCTAAACAGTATGTTCCTCATCCTGTAGCTGCAAGGAAGGCATCATGATCGAGGTTAGAGATGACTGACTTTGCTGATTTTCAGTTGAGTGTAAATGGAACTAACTTTAAATATGTAACAAAAAAATAGAAGTGAAAAGATGCTGTATTTTTAAAGGACCTATTTCACATAAATTTTGTTTCTTGAACAAAATGTGGAAAAGACTGAAATTGCAAAGTCAATGGGAGAATCAGACCTATATTTAAATTTTGTGCCTGCTTGTTGGATTTTGTACACATTTAGTTTTCTTTAGGCCTCAGTTTCTTAATGTAAAGTGGGGGAAATAATATTTATCTCATAGAACTATCCTAAAGATCAAATAAAGGCTTCAAAGCCTTTCACACAGTGTCTGGTCCAGAGTAGCTGCTTCATCAGTGGCAGCTATATTGATAATAATAACTTAATATTATTGAATACTTTTATCAGGCCAAAAAAGGAGAGAAAGAAGAAGAGGACATGGGGAGTGCAAGAGAGGGTGATAACAAAATGAACTGAGTATGTATATAGAAAGTGGATCACATTAGGCAGGGGTGTCCTGAGGATTAGTGTGATAGTGACCTTGTTGCTAAGTGCAAAAGCAAAACAATGACATAAAAACAAGTAGGCTCGGCACTGAGTGGAGGAGAGAGATGGAGGCAGACACTGCAGGAAAAAAAGCTGATTAAAAAGGGGCCTTTGATTCCACAGGCACAAAAATCCACAGCCAGGAATTTGCTGCCACCTCTGAGTCAGGCAGGGGGGGTGGGGTGCACAATCCCATTAGTAGAGAATGCCCAGTGGATTTAGTCTGAGAGTCACATTTCTTATTTGGACCAGTGTAGACAGAAGCAAACCCAATTCCCTTGTTTCCTGGGACAGTTGAGTTAGGGGATGGCTTTTGCAGAGCACTCACCGCTGACCCCTCACCGCCGGGACCTCTGTAGCCGCTCTATCTGGCTAGCAAGGAAGATTCGTTCAGACCTGACTGCTCTTTTGGAATCTTATGTAAGTTGCCTAATTTGCTGTTGTCTGTTTTCACTTCATCTCTTCTTATGCAGCCCCTTACCATCATGTTCCAGCCCCCATTACCAATCGTGAAGGCCCTAATCATAGAATCATTCATAGATTGGGCACCTATCATTTGACATGGTTCCTTCCCTTAGGGAAACTTCCTATGACCTTTTTTTCTTCTCTAGGCTGTTTAGGAGACATGTTCTTTGAATAAGAAAATAGAGGTTTCTGGGTGGGATTGGCTGGATGTCATGGAAGCCATTACTAATTTGATTGCCTACAGTCTGAATTTTACCAGAATAGATTAATGATGGGCCCTCTAAGTGTGGGTTTCATCCACATTGTTCTGAATTTTTGAGCTATGTAAATGAAAGAATAAGGTTTATAAGGATTGGGAGAAGAGCAGCATAAACCCAAAGGATTTCTTCTGTACAGTATTAGCCACCCACTTTAAGTCTCTTTGTGTCTAAATAGAATGGTCACCTACACTATCAAAAGGATCCCCTAGAAGATCCACTGGGGACTTAGGGAAGTGTCAAAGGAGTTAACCATGGAGTTCCAGGTTGGTTTTCTGATAGAGGGTGATTCCCGTCAGTCTCCACCTAAGGCCTACTATTATAGAAACACTGAAAAGGAGAGTTCTAATTGGTTTATCTTTATACAGCCTCACCAGTTAGAAATCAGTCTCTTTGAAGTGCCTTTTTATTTAAAATTTTTTAATTTTTATTTGTTTAATTCTCACTGAATTCTTTAAAGGATTGTCCTCACCATTGAGAGTGGATAATGAATGAGAGGAGGTTAGAAAAATTCTGCAATGGTTTAATTCTAGGGCTTCCTAATAGGTCTGGTCAGTGGCTTCAAGTATGGTTAAAATACTTAAAACTCCAGTATGATTCAAGTACCCTGGTTTCCAGGAGGGACTTCAAAGTGGGAAGGAAAAACTGTAGACTAGTGTTTTTCAACCTTTAAAATCTAATGAAAGCCACAGATTCTCCCACAAAAAGTGAATAGGTAGTCAAAGCAATATATATCATTTCAGGGTGAATAAGGTCTTCCTGAAGTCCAGTCATTAGATCCCAAGTGAAGAGTTCCTTTTGGAGAATTTTTTTCTTTACAATTTAGATCCTTGACCAGGAAGGTTTATAAGACTTTACATGAGATTTAGGGATTAAATGAGAATTTTGGGATAATTACAGAAGATGTGATGTTTTTATGTGTCCTTGGCCAGATGAAGCATCAGGGCCTGAACGAGAACATAAACCTGGACTCTGTGGATGGTGTGCCAATGGCAAGCACTGATCGGTGGAGTGAGCTGACTGAGGCAGAGCGACTCCAAGAGAACCTCCAAGCTTATCGTGTCTTCCACGTTATGTTGGCCAGGCTTTTAGAAGACCAGCAGGTGCATTTTACTCCAGCTGAAGGGGATTTCCATCAAGCAATACATACCATTCTACTCCAGGTTGCTGCCTTTGCTTACCAGCTGGAGGAATTAATGATGCTCTTGGAACACAAGATCCCCCCCAATGAGGCTGATGGGATGCCCATGATCAGTGGAGATGGTGATCTCTTCGAGAAGAAGCTGTGGGGCCTAAAGGTGTTGCGAGAGCTTTCACAGTGGACAGTGAGGTCTATCCATGACCTTCGAGTCATTTCTTCTCATCAGACTGGGATTCCAACACATGGGAGCCATTATATTGCTAATGATAAGAAAATATAGCAGTTATCCCTCCTCTCTCTCCCTCCTTCCTTTTCTAATGGAATATACACCACCCTGAGGCCTGTTTCCCATTCTTAAATTTTGAAAGGTTGAGAGTTTTCTAACTTGAGACCATAGGCATTTTAGTCAAGTAGGGTTGGAGAAATGGACAGTTGGGCATACAGGTGTACTCGGGGGTGTGTGTGTGTGTGTGTGTGTGTGTGTGTGTGTCATAAAAGGGGCAAGGGCAACATCCTTTCACCTTAGTACTCTAACCTTTTCTACCCACTTAGTTAACTTTACAAGGATTTAACAACCTCACATGATAAATATGTTTAACTTTAGTCGTCGATGACTTTCTGGGGAGATTAAAACTTAATTAAAAATCCTGGACTCTAGCCATTTCAAACTGTTGGGTAATAAAAATACCAACTAACATTTATTGAGTATCTACTGTATTGTAGCAGTATGCCTGGGACTCTGTGTATATTATAATAATCACAACAACTCTATTGAGGGAGGTGGTGTTATTCCCATCTGGCAGATGAGAAAACAGAAGTTTATAACTTGGTCAAGATTACCCAACTAGCAAATGGCACACTTAGGTATGAACCCAGATACTTCTCATCCCAAAGTCTATGTGCCCTTTATTTTAGAGGCCTGATTATGACCCCCTATCACTGCACTTCTTTGCCACAGAGGGTTGGAAAATACATTCATGTATTTTTATCCCCGGCACTGGAAAACAATCCCCATTATATGTCTATAGGTCAGTGACACAATTTTAGTGTTAAGGCAGTATTTGTTGCCCACACTTGGCAAAGAGGAGAACAGTAGTGATGTTAAGATTCTATTTGGGGAAAAGAGTAGGCCCACCAGAGTTCCGAAATTAGGAAACTGAGGATGCATAGTAATACAGCCTGCTTTATAAAGTGTCCACAGATGTTTTGGGTTGGGTACAGCTCGTAGCAGCTTACCTCGCATTTACCAAACATTCACGGACAATAGTTGGAATAGTATTCAGGTTAAAATGTCACAAAACTCCTTTACCACACATTCTCTGGACTTAGTCATGAGGAGAGGGTGAGGCCCACTCTGTTCCCAGTGGAAATGCCAACAATTCTGAAACAATATATAGCACAGCCTGCCTACTTCACAACAAAGGGGCAGGACTCTGTGTTTAATGTGAAAGACTCCAATGGGTAATATGGGGATTAATGGAAAGGTCATTTGTGGTCAGACCTGTGAACTAGCAGTGCAATGTAAATCCAGAAGTTCTCGGGTGTAACATTATTTCACACTACCAGTTAAACCCACCATCTTGGATGCGGGACCCAGATCAATTTAGTTTACTTATTTGAAGCTCCTGTGCTCTTAAGTGAACCAGGACTCAGAGCTAGTGTCCTCAGGTTGCATGTGATGGGAAGGGGTGACCTAGCTTGTGTCTTTTTCCCACAAGGGTTCATGTCTAAAACTCCACAAGGCCAGTGTTATAAGGACTCTGGGTTTGGCACTGTGGCAATATAGGGGACCTAAGTCCCTGCTCTGTAGTCTGCATGTATAGAAATGAGCTTGTATGCATAGGAGACATGAATACTGGTTGGAATTGGGAGGCACAGGTTTAAGTGTTAGGGAGTTAAAGGAGTTCAACAAGGACCTGAAGTCCTTTTCAGGAGGAGGGCGGAGTTCAGTTGTGTCTCAGGTTGTCTGAGTACCAAATGAAGAGAAACAACAGGCAAGAAAGAGTTGCCTGGTTGAAAGAAAGTGAGGCAATAATAAACATTCAGGTCCCACTGCCCCTATAAGTTTATTGTTTGGTTTTATTTCATTTGTAATAATGTATAGATAGATACTGCCTTAGTAAATGCATAGAGGCTTACTTCAAGCTTTTCCTTCCAACTGGTTTTTCTGCTTCAAGAGCAATATTTCTCATTGATAAAATACCTGCTTATTAAAGTGAAGCTCTTAGATTTATCTGTGAAATATTTTAGACTCTCTAATGGATAAAGATGTGACTACAAATTTTTAGTGGGGAATAACTGATTACAAACTTGCTGAATCTGAAAAGATTGACCCCTCTCCAGATGTTTGTCTTTATATTCAGGAGATGTGGCGGAGCAGATGTTGGCCGAAGTTTCAAAAGTCCATGGAACGTGCCTTAGGCTCTGAGTTACGTGTGAAGGGATATTTATATGTAAGAGGCACATTTGAAGTGGCAGAGGGTCCAAAAAAGGTACAAGTACTAACTACTGAATGGGAGGAAATAGGAAGCTGTAGAAGTCTTGATTAGGTCATGAGCAGCAAATCCCCAGAATGTACTCCCAGTGTTGTGGTGAGAGTTCTGTACCAATTTCTTCTTCAAAAAAACTTGCAATATGCCTCAAAAGAAGCATGGAGAAAATCCTTAGAAAAGTGTAGGTAAAATAAGCGAGAAGTGAGCACTTAGCTTTGAAAATAAAGTCATAAACGTGAATGGATCTGAATGTAGACTGCATCATATTATCTGAAATGGACAAGACTGTGAAGAAGGGACCAACAATAGGTCCATGTTGTGGGTGTGTGTCTTAAATACAGATAGAAATAATGGCAACACTGTGGCAGTATGGTTTCTTTAAGGATCCAGAACCCAAAAGAGATTTTTGATCTTTAGATTTTAGTTTCCTTGTTCCTTAGATTTATATATGGATTGGATCTCTGGGGAATCATATTTTTATATACATGTAAACTATATAATACATAACTATAAAATTTATATATAATGTATACATGTAACTGAATAGTGATATATGTTATATATGTGTGTATGTGTATAGATATAATTAGAAGGCATGAATGTCGTTCCTAACCCCTAACTCATATTTTGTAAAGAGTATTCCTTTTATCCCGCAGCCTGTAGAAAAGTCCTCTGGGAGATTGTTTTCCTGAATCTGTTAAGGAATTGCATATATGAGATAAGATAAACTCTTTTTATATGATTTAAGAAGGTGATTTGGGAGAAACTTGCAAATTGGCACAAACACAGGCAAGCATCAAATAAAATTAACTTTAAAATAATCAGGTTTGAGGGAAGTGAGAGTTTTAATAAAGTCATAGCCTTGGTAACCTGCTGTGACTCATTCTGGTGACTGCTGGTCAAACAGGCTGAGGATATTTCAGGAAGACCTATCTCAGAAGTGGTTTAGAATGACTTTGTGAATCCTCAACTCCTCAAGTAGCTGAGTACCTTCTCTATATTAATACTAAGGAGTAAAATAGAAATGCAGGAAGTGAAGGGGCTTTCACCATGGTGAGAAAGTGGTGAGGAGGAAAGGGGTGGGGAAGAGTTTGGATATACGGTGTGTGCATGTGGGTTAGTCTCTAGACAGTGTTTAGGCCTCCTGCCTCCACCCAAGAATGAACCCTCTGAGTGTTGGTACATTGAAAAAGTGAAAGTGATAAAAATGTCACCTTTCCACTCAAAACACTTCTATAGAACTCTATAAAGTCTATAGATAAAGACAGTAAAAATATAATTTGATCCTTTGGTGAAATATGTGTGGGGTGTGCAGTAATATCCACGTGCATGTGATTCTTACATTATTTGGAGCCATCTATTTTTGACAGATAGAAAATAAAAGATGCAAGAATGGCTAACAATAAAGATCTTGCCTCAGCAGGACCATGGTTGCTTCTTTTATTTCTGTATCTGGATGAGCAAAAGGAATTTCAAGTGATTTTTCAACATTGGATGAAATGTAATCCTTCCAGCCAGGGCCATGCTCAGTCAAGTGTGCCAGGTGAATCACCATGAGGCCAGTCAGCCTAGAAAAGGTAGACTGCCCCATGCCTATCAGCTGCCTGCAGATGAGGCAGATTTCCTTTCCATATGGTTTAATTTCAAGTATTTGAACCCAGGGAAAACTTTTGAAAGACAGAAAAGAACCCCAATTAGCCCATTGCTAGTCTAGTTTGAAGGTAGAAACTAAGTTGGGAAAGATAATTACCAAGAGATGCTGTATTTTTATCCACATGTTCAAGGCAGTATGAGTACTGCATTAACTTAGGTAGTATTCTTTATTCTCTGAAATACCATCTCACAAATGAGGAAAGTGAGAATGAGCATTTACTTGCCCAAGTCCCTCCTCTAGTACCTGATCGGTTTGCAGTTCAAGTTCTGGTTCCAAGACTCATTCACTACACCCACTGCCATGGGCCGTCTAGCAATTGAGGTCATTTTATGTTGAAGTATGTTCTCCATCTCTGTAACTCACTTTCTTTGGATAAAGCCAGTATAAACTTGTGCCAAATCCTGCTCTGTGACACACCTGGTAAGTTTCCAAACTTTGAGACGTCACCTTTTTTGAGCTTCCTCATTTATGAAACAGAAAAGACAACTTCACAGGTTGATTGATGGTTTAGGTGAATGAGTATCTGAAAGTACTTGTGAGTAACACATAAACATCAAGTATGTAACAGCTTAAGTAACTTGGATTCATGCAAGCTGAGGAGAGAGCTCTTAAATAGCTCAGAGAAACAACCAGTTTCTCCCCTGGATCCTCTCTGGTCACAGCCTAGACATCACCCTATTGTGCCTGTGAGACTTTGGCCACTAGAGGCCAACCCAGTCTCACAGGCAGCTGCCAAGAATCCCACACCTCCCCAAGACCGGTTGTTGCCTACACCCAGAAGGTGCCATTCGTGCCATTCACAGTAGGTGGGGTCAGACAAGGGTCCCCCTGGCAGACACTGCCCGGGGTGTGTCAAAGCACACACTTAGAGTCCCCTGCCATATACCCGCACCCTCCAGGACTAGAGAGGTTCAGTAATCTGCTCCGGGTGTCCCAGCTACTATGACTTGGGCTTCCTGCTTCTCCATTAGACCAACCTCATCCTAGGAGATATCTGGTATTTCTGTATCCTTTCCACTCCCTCACATCCAGCACTTTCTGGCAGCACTTCCTCTAACAAGCCTTCGGAAACTGGGAACAGCACCTCATGACTCAGACTTCTCTGGCCACCCTAGCCGCCACCGCTATTATCATCTGGTGGTCCTATAATGCCAGCCCTCCTCTGATATAGGAAAAGTAGGACCCAGTCTGAGGTAATGGTTAAATATGTTATTTCTTCCAGGATAAATGTCATTTGAACAAGAGATCCAGGGAAGCTTTTTAAAAATACATTTCTGAGGCAGGTGTCTATCTTTAGGTCAGAACAGCCCTATGCCATACCAGTAGATAAATGTGTAAGACTGCTTTCTCTTAATTACTCCTGGCTTTTATTCCTAAATCTTGGGGTAGACGGAGAGTTGGGAGGTTACACAGAATTTAGTAGGCCACTTAAAATATATATATAACCATATATATATATGTAAAACCAACCACCTGGTTCTAAGTTCCAAAGCTCAAGCTTTGAGCAGTTTCCTGCCAGGCTCCAACCAAATTCAACAGCAGTACGTATTGGTGCCTGCTTTGGACCAGTAATAAAGATACAGAAAAGAACATTACTCATAGTAACAAACATTTATTCAGTGTTCATTTTACACTATGCCAGTCATCATTCTAACCACTTTACATGCAGTAACTCCTTCATCCCTCACAAAAACTCTGTGAGGTAGATACTAATGGGGTTCAGGGCAGGCCACCCCAAAATGTGCTGCTTTGGCATATTGCTAAGTTACTTAAACAGCCTATGCAAAAAGGATGCTCTGGCCGCCCCCTTTGTCCCCTGAAAGCAAGAACTGTATTTCCATGGGAAAGTACCCTCCCTGTACTAGTGGCGGGCCTGGCAGTGGACCTCATCCACCACCAAGAGAACTGAGGGCTGAGAAGCCTGTTTAAACAAGCCTTGTTACTTCCCTCATTTACTACCCCAAGTCCAGACCCCTTGGTCTTATCAATTCTTCACAGATCTGTTTGTCTAAATGGTGTAAAACCTGCCTGTTCTCACTTCTTTGAGTCTCGTATTTTCATATGAGTGTGAAATTAGTTTTTCTCCTATTAATCCGTCTTTAGTCAATTTAATTATTTGACCAGCCAGTGAACCTAGAGAGGAAGAAAAAAGTTTTCTTCCCTAGAGTACAAAGATCCTTATTGTACAACAGAAGAAAGAGGCAGACAGCAGGTGGTTTTCTGCCCTGCAAACACTTGAGGTGGGGACATCTCTGAGAAATACAACAGCTATACAGCCAACGGAGACAGAAGTCAGGGTGCTGCTGGCTGCACCAGGAGTGTGAAAGAAGAGCTGCGGCATCCCCAAGGAGGGGAGGAAGGTATGGAGAGAACTTCTCCAAACAGGCACTTGGGGAGCTAGGCTTTGAAAAAAAGGACTAGGATTTTGGCCTACAGGAAAAAGTGAGAGGTGGGCAAGAACATTTTGGAGAGAAGGAGCAGCACTAGTCAATGCCCGGCTGCTGGAAGGCTTGAGGCATGTTTGCAAATGTTCACTGGGACTGAGTGTAGGGTTCTCCAAGAGCCACAGGAGAAGTGAGGTGCTGACATCTTCAGAAGAGACTCTTGGTTTTAGAAAAACAATTCAGATGGTTCTGCAAGAGCTGTACTGGATGTGGAAGTGCCCAGGGGTAGAGGGATCCATTAGGAAGATGTTGCCATTCTTAAGGTTGGATATGTTGCAACTACTCGTGGAAATGTTAGAGGCAGTAGGATACAGAGGTGATCACAACATACTCCCTGATCTCTTAAAATTAGAATTCTGGTGGGAGAAGACAGGCAACCCATAATAACACAATTTAATAAGAATAATAAGAATTATGTAGGAAATCAAAAAGGTGCGATTATAAAATTACCAAGAGATGGGATCATGATGGGCTTTTCTCAAGTGGTTATTTCCCCTGGAAACCTGAGTAATGAGGAGTCAGCCCCTAAACAACCAGAGAGTAAGTACCACAGGCACAGCGAACTAATGAGTGCAAAGCCCTGAGTCAGGGCCGAGCTTCCCATTCTCTTGGAACTGAAAAGAGGCCAACACAGCTGAAACCAGGAGGGGCAGGGGAACGATGCCAGGGCCAAGGCCCTTGGCCAAAGACCAGGAGAAACACACCTGTGGCTAAGCAGGTGGCTTTATTACTTGCCACAGCCAGGAAGAATGAGCACCATGGGAAACTATGAGGTATCTCAGTAAGAGAGTGTTAGAACTTACTGTAGAATGAGGCTTCCACTGGGTGACTCAGGGGAGGGCCTGGGAAGACAGAGGCTGGCCCCCGCTTGGGTGCTGTCAGAGAGTGAGGGCAATTCTCTGATTGGGTATTTTGAGGGCACCACAGGGACCTTGCTTTTGTCTGTGATTAGGCAAAATTAGGAAGTGGCCCACTTATCATGGTCTCAAGATAGCTTTGTGTGAGGTGATGGTTCTGAGATTGTTTAGATTGGTTAGGCTCCTGGGCTGTGAGCCTCAGACCAGCTTGTAATGCTACTGCAGTGGAGCTGTGCATATTGGATCAAGGCTGCACTTCAGGGCCTGCGTGTTTTCTCACTCACGGGCAGTAAGAGTATGTGTGGAAAGGGCTCTGGATTTTGTTTTAACTGCTGAACACAGACAGCAAGTATACAACCAACTCTGACAGCAGCCAATGTGTGGTTAGTATTTCCAACTCTATGAGGTAGGTACTGATGCGGTTCAGGGCAGGCCACTCCAAAATGTGCTCCTTCTAGATAAATTGAATCCAATTGGAATGCCTGGGTGGCTCAGTTGGTTAAGCGCTGCCTTCGGCTCGGGTCACGATCCCAGGGTCCTGGGATCAAGTCCTGCATTGGGCTCCTTGCTTGGCAGGGAGCTTGCTTCTCCCTCTGCCTCCACCTGCCTGTGCTCTGTCTCTATCTCTCTGACAAATAAATAAAAATCTTTAAAAAAAAAAATGAATCCAATCGTAGACTTGCCCCCTGCTTTCCAACAGCATGCAATTCAGAGCAAAACGAAACTTCACTGTAACCTTCCTCAAACTAACCCAAGTCCCAAGTCTTAATGAATTCCTGCTAACACTTCCTTATTGAGGTGCCCCAAAATGAGATGACGCTGCATAATGTCCAAGGAACATAGCCCAGTGGGCTCCATTCTGTCAGTGGCTGGGATAGGACTGTAGCAGCCTCTCCACCATTATCCAGAGTCTTCAAAGCAACTAGGATGCTGGATGGTTGCACCATGCTGCCACCTCCCCTTTGCCCATTCCTTTGATTTATTTTTGTCTACCTGCCTAGAATATTTTGAGACAGTGAAAACTTCAGTTTTTTAAAATATTTTTTCAGTGTTCCAAGATTCATTGTTTATGCCCCACACCCAGTGCTCCATGCAGTACGTGCCCTCAGTACCCACCCTACAACCTCCCCTCCAAGACCCTCAGTTTGTTTCTGAGTCCAAAGTCTCTCATGTTTCATTTCTCTCCCTGAATTACCCTACTTCCCATTTCCTTTCCTTCTCCTACTGTCCTCTATATTACCCCTTATGCACCAGAAGTAAGGGAAACCATGTGATACTTGACTTTCTCTACTTGGATTATTTCACTCAGCACAATCTCTTCCAATCCAGTCCATGTTGCTACAAAACTTGGGTATTCATCCTTTCTGATGGAGGTGTAGTATTCCATTGTATATATGTACCACATCTTCTTTATCCATTCATCTGTTGAAGGACACCTTGGCTCTTCCCACAGTTTGGCGATTGTGGCCATTGCTGCAATGAACATTGGGGTACATATGGCCCTTCTTTTCACTACATCTGTATCTTTGGGGTAAACACCCAGTAGTGCAATTGCAGGGTCATAGGGTAGCTCTATTTTTAATTTTTAAAGGAATCTCCACACTGTTTTCCAAAGCAGCTGCACCAACTTGCATTCCCATCAACAGTGTAAGAGGGTTCCCCTTTCTCCATAGCCTCTCCAACACTTGTTTCCTGTCTTGTTAATTTTGGCCATTCTGACTGGTGTAAGGTAGTATCTCAGTGTGGTTTTGATTTGAATTTCCCTGATAGCTAGTAATGAACATTTAGACACATGAAAACTTCAGTTTTATTCACATTTGTATTTATTCAAGCACTTCTAATGGGCAAAGGGGGGCTTAAAACTAGTTTATTAATGAAATGATACATTGAATAATCTAAGAGGAGCAGGTCACCTTCTGGTCTTTCATTCAGCAAGCTTGTACTCACTAGGGGTTTCGCCTGATATTGAGCTCCGGAAGTAACTAAGGTGAGTTTGCTCTCCCCTCCCCCACCCTCCAAAGAGCTCATAGTCAGCGTGAGTCAGGAACTCGTGCCATGTGAGAAGAGTAAGAGAGGATTCTTCCCAGAAGACTGAAGGAGTATGTGAGGTAGCAGAAGAAGCAGCAAACAGAAATGTATTGTCAGGGGAGAATTAAGACCATCAGGAAGGAAAGAATGCTCCCAGGCCAGCAGAACTGAACACATTTAAAAATGTGCCTGTCTGAGCCCGAGTCCTGTCCCATCCAGGAAGCCTTGTCAGACCCTTCCCACTTAGCATTGGTGTCCCTCATTCACTTTCTCATCATGTTTTTGTTGGAAGCTTTATGGTATTTCCACAATGAGGAATTTCTATTTTGTGGGTGTCTGACCCACTCAACTGTGAGTCTTGACGATACATTTTTGTGTGTCCAAAGCACGGCTGCTCACCTCCGCACATCACCAACAGAATTACCTGCACATTATGGGGCACCTGGGAGGCTCAGCTGGTAAAACATCTGCCTTCAGCTCAGGTCATAATCCCAGGGTCCTGCCCTGCTCAGCAGGGCGTCTGCTTCTCCATCTGCCCCTCCACGACATGCTCTCTGAAATAAAATCTTTAGGAAAAAAGATTATCTGTACATTGTGACAGCTCAGGGTGACATGCCAGGCACTGTACTAAGGGATTTCCTTGCATTATCTTGTTTAATCCTTATAACAGTTTATGACATCAGTCTCATGATTATCTCCATTTTAGAGAGGAGATTAGTTCTCAGAGTACTGAGGTGAATTGAGCCATTGCTCTAGGTTCTACATGCCCCTGTAAACAAGCAGGTGTGCTGAGACTGGGATGTGATCAGATCTGTCTGGGTTGGCCCTGGTATCCCACTCTTAAAGCCGTGGCAAATCAAACCTCAGAGATTTAAATTTAAATTGAGAAAATTAACATTAAAATTTTAAAAGTCTGGGCTGCTCCAGAATGCTTTGTATCTATTAGCTCATTGAGTCTTCTCAAGTAATTCTCATAGGAATTTAACATGCTACTTCCATTTTACAGAGGACCGAACTGAGGCACAAGGAATTATCAGAGATTGGTATCTGACTTGGATCAAAGCTATAGATTTAGTGCAATGCTCAGCTGCAGTTTCCTGCTTCTCTGAACCTCAGTTTCCTCTCTTGTAAAACAGGGATATTCCCAGTGCCTAACAAAAATCATTTTTCTAGGAATTAAATCAAAAACGTTGGGGTGCCTGGGTGGCTCAGTTGGTTAAGTGTCTGACTCTTGATCTTAGCTCAGGTCTTGATCTTAGGGTCATGAGTTTGAGCCCCTGTTGGGCTCTACTCTAGGCATGGAGCCTACTTACAAATCAATCAATCAGTAAACCAATCTTTGCAAAGGGCAGAGTCTAAAACTCAGTAGGTACCAGGCATTGGTATTCCTAGTATTGAAGGCATGTGACTTTTGGAAAGTCACTTAATATCTCCAAGCCCCAATCTCCTCATATGAGAATTATTTACCAAATTTAGGGTTTGTGAAGATAAAGTGAGATGCTTTTAGAAAGGTACTTCTCACATAGAGAAAATCTCTATACATGGTAGTGATCACAAGTCTGGAGAAGGCACAGGGGAGGCAACAGTCAGTCCTTAGCTGAGGGTCAGCTCCGATGTGCATACATCAGACCAGCAGGAGAGCTGATCTCAAATAACCCAGTGTTACTTGGATTTCCACTGTCTCTTCCATCAGGACTTGGAGTTTGCACCAATACCAACTCATTGGTACCCAGATATCTTCCCATTGGTAGCTTGAGAAGTTGAAATACCAAGAAGCAAAACCCAAGTTAGGGAAGTGGGATCTTATCAACCCTGTGAGGTCATGCTTCCCGACTACCAGTCCCTGGCCCCCCTCCAATGTGCCTTCAGAATTGGCTCTAAAAATTCACACCCTGAGGAGCCATTTGCACTAGGTTCTGCATGCTCTGTGGTTCTAAGGTTTAGGGCTTAATGGGACACCCTCAGTTTGCTCCTGTGACAACCAGAGACCCACACTGGGGCTAAATTGTGAGGTAGCCTGTATTTCAAGAATATTACAAAACTTGCTCCCCAAGAGACTGCTGTCTTGGGTTAGGGAATGGCAAAGACACTCTGGCACACCTACACTAAACCACACCTCCACAGGGAAGGCTCTCTGATAGGGGTGGTTGGGAGTGAAGTAGATTTTGGGGACACACGTAAGTCTTCCAAAGTTAAGCTTCATGGAATATCCCTCCAAAACAGTTGCCCTTTTGATTCCTTTCTACCAAACACCATTAGGAATATACCTGCATTTGAAAAGAGCTAAGCTTACTGGCTCCTTGCGAAAACAGCGAGAGCAACCTGTGAATTAGCAGTGGAGAGGGTGGGGCTTCTCAGCCAGAGGGTGGCAGGACTTGAGTGTTAGGTGATTTGGAGAGGGTCTGAGGAAGCAGTTCAGTTCTAAAATGGTGGCTTCCCAAAGTGCAGCCAATTCTGTTTGGTTATCTGACTTTTTATCTAGGTGGCAGAAGACAGTGGACTAAAATCCTGATAATGATGCAGTTTGGTTATTTTTAAGTTTGGACAGAATTTGTGTCATCTGTGCATTGGACAGCGCCTGGCTCCGCAGTCGCTTGGGTGGCCCCATAGGCCCTCTGTTTCTCGTCAGGACACCTCCCTACAGTCCCCTGCAGCCACAGCCTATGCCCAGAGCAAGAGCCACCAAAGCCTCAGTGGTGCGCACCCAGTGCCAGCAATGACCCAGTTCTGGGCCCTGAGCCAACCTGGCTCAAGAGTGTGGCCGGCAGGGATGGGTCATGGATGCTGGCCTGTTACCAGCGCTGCAGCCTCAGTCTGATTGCTGGACTCAACCAGCACAGAGAGCCTGTGGGTGCTGGGGCCCTTAAGCGGGGAGGGGGGCGGGGGGTTAGAAGAAATGAGGGCATCAGTCAGCTCCCTGCTGCTAGTCCAGGAGTGACCCAGTCCCGAGGCGGGAGAGGATTTGGCCTTCCCTGGTGTTAGCTGTACCCTGAGGGGCACTTCTTGGGGTGGTCCGTGGGGCTGTCCTGATAGAACATCTTCAGGGGCCCACCTGGCAGCTGAAGACACCGCCAAAGGGGACAGGCTGGGCTGCACGCCGCTCTGAGTCATCGCGGACACACACCTTGAGGCGCGCCCGTGGGTGGAAGCAGCAAGGACAGCCTCGGCCCAGGTGAGCCGGCTTGGGTTGCGGACTGTAGGGGCCTCCGAAGAGGGCGCCCCAAGTGGCGCGCGGGGAGGCCTGCTAGGCGCACCCCACACCGTGCTGCCCCGCCTGGCCGGAGGGGAAGAAGACCCGGTCCTCGGGTCAGGACCGCCCGGCAAGAGGCGCTGCGGACAAGCGGGTTCGGGGTGCGTCCTGCGCGCACGCGGCCTCGCCCTCCGGGAACACGCCCCCCAAATGGCAGTTGGCGCAGCGGCCGCCCGCGCGCGAGCCCGTTTCCGGTGGCCTGGGGGTGGAAGGCGCCACGTGTAGCGGCGGGCGGGCGCGCGGGGACCGCGGTGGCGGAGGGGGGCGCGGCGCGCGGGGGCCGCCCACGTGTGGCGGCGGGCGCCTACCCGCGGCGGGTCTCCGGCCGCTCCTTCGGGGTGACGCCTGCCGGGACCGCGGGGGAAAACGCGGCGGAGGTGGCGCACGTGACGTCGGCGTTCCCGCGAGCCCGCTGGTAGCGGTTGTGGCCTCACCGGGTCCTCACGGGTGAGTACGCGCGCGCGGAAGCTCGGCCCGGCGTGTCTGCCAGGGGCTGGGCCCAGCGGTCCCGCCGGCCTCCTGCCTTCGCAGCGTCGGCAGATGAAGCTGAAGGTGGGCTGCAACCCTGGGGTGCAGGGCTCGGGGCCTTCCCTGAGTAGGTGCTATGGCGGGACCGGCTGGCACTCTGTCCGGCTGTAGATCTCGACGTCCCGGCACCGACGGAGAGCGAGCGGCGGAGGCCCGCGAGGATGGAGAGCAGGATGTGGATGGAGGCCGCCCTGGTGTGGGTGCAGCTGAGGGAATGGGGAGTGAGCTCGGCTCGGTTCTCCCTCCCTCCTCCCGCCGCGCCCCACGTGCGCGTGGGGTGGGGTGAGGTTCTCGCTGCTTTGATGGTGGGGCACAGCGAGTGGTGGCACCGCAGCTCCACACTGCGCAGGTTGTAGCACCCACCCATGGCACCCACGGCACCCACATGGCCAGGGCCTGGTCCCCTGGCCCAATGAGCCAGCCCCGCCCCGGGTAGGGCCAGCGGGGGCACAAGGCATGGGTGGAGGCTGGAGGTGAGCTTCACCTTGGCAGCCTGCTGCCCCTTGGCAACTCCATGGCTTGAAAGTGGAAATATGGCCAATCACAGGGCAGTGACTCAGCAAGACTTAGGTCCCTCCCCAAGAAGTGGTCCCCTCTCAGGATGCCCCCCTTGAAGTCTTCAGGGGAAAGAACAACAAGCAGGGGCTTGATCAGAAGCACCAAGGGGAGTAATTGAGCTAGGCCCGGGACAGGAGATAGGCTGGTGAAGAGCAGGGTGGCCGAGGGCCTTCCCAGTTGACCTCCGTGAAGAAAATCACATCTCATCTATTGAGCACCTACTGTTTAGTCTCTCACTGGCTCCTGGCCACAGGATGCAGGTAGGGCCCTGCTGATGCTATTACACTGAATGAGGAAGTGGCCCAGGGGCTCAGCCTGGACAACTGGGGGTTTCCCTCCTTGACCAGGCAGCTTGTGTGTGAGGCACTGTGGCTGGGAGGTCACTTACTGCAGGCTGGTTTCCTTAGGGGCTTTCGGCAGATACTGTGGAAAGGAGCCTGCTTCTGGCTGGGGCAGGCTCGAAGTAGCTCTACCGTGGCTGTCAGTGCTCCAGAGCCCAGGTGTATGGGCAGGCTGAGCTTCGGAAGGAGGCTTAGCTACCCACAAGTAGTACAGGGTCCAAGAACTGTCAACCTTCTTTCCTAGCCTGGAGCTCTCCAGTGGTGGTCTGTTACTGAGATCAGCAGCTCCTTTCAGTGTGACTCTGGGCAAGGTATAATCCTATTTTAACCTCTCACCAGTTGCCTTTTACATTTTAGGAATCTGAGGCTCAGAGAAGTCAGGTAAAGTACCAGGGTCACAGCTGGGTACTCGGTGGAGTGAGTATTTGAATGGAGGTTCATCAAATGCTGACGTACAGTTTCCATCCAGGGATCTGTGCCTGTCCTTCCTAAGCAGTGTCAGGGTCTGGATTTGGGATCTCTGAACCCAGTGGGACCACTCCCTGGTAGATCTGGTTTCCACAGTGTACTTGGAGCAAGTCTTACACCCACTGCCCCCCACATGTGCGGGAGAGGGGGCGCCATCCAGAAGAATGGGTGCTGGCCTTGACGTCCGTTATGAGCTGGAATCCGGGTTTGATCAGCTGAGCCCTCCAACATTGTGGCTTTCTTCTCAGAGTCCTACTTCTTTCATCTTTTATACATTGAGAACAATGCCTACTTCTCCAAGCTTGAGCTGTTAGTGTAAAGTGCCCAGCAGAGTACCTGGCACAAAATAAGCTATCCATTTAGTAAAGGAAGTTCAGTGATTTGTTCAGGGTTTGCATTTACACCCATGTTCGTCTGAATGCAAAGCTACATGTGGTTCCTTCCAATTGCTGCTTTTCTGTTCTTTTTATTAAAAAGTGTAATTGATTTCTCATAAGGTACTTTGGGGTAGATTACTTGCTAGAGAAAAGACTGTTCTCTGGGGACACAGTAAAGCCTTTTCCCCTGCTGGTGTATCCTCCTATGACAAGGACAAGGAATCACGCTGCTTTCCCACACCCAGCTCAGTCCCTTGGGCTTGTGACTTAAGAACAAATACCTCATGTCACTGGAAATCCAAAGGAGTCTGGAAATTTCTCTTGTTTGGTGATAGCACTTTTCCAGAACCTGGAGGCAGGTTTGGGCATTTTATAACAGTGGACACAGGTGAAAATATACATGCTTTTGCTGAACGGTGGCTAAGCATTTGCTGATGTGGATCAGGTGCAAGCCAGAGGAGGGCAAGGAAAATTCTGAAGATGTTTGGTTATCAGCCCTGAGCAGCATTTGCCAAGGCCTGGGGACAAGGGGGTCAAATGGTGCCCAGCACTCACATCCCCTAATTGTTCAGAGGCAGCATAAGGAACATACAGTCAGGCAGCGTTGAATTAGATGCCAAGGCTCTGTGACCTTGGATAAGAAGTGTGACTTCCTGCAAAACAGGAACAAATAGGACTTTTTCGCTATTAGCTTGAAAAAAATTACAACCAGTGCTTGTTATGGAAAATTAAAAGAGGAAAGAGGTTAGATAAAGTGAAAAAGACCTCCTTCGGCCCATTTCCCTCCCCACGTGGACAGATGGGTTCTCTCTTCACACATGTGAAAAGCACATACACATACACTGTTCTCTTTTATAGAAATGGCCATACACACTTTGATTTTACCCACAGAGAAATAGATTCCCAGAGAAAATGATGTACACAAGAGATTGTAGCAGGGCTGGATCTGAGTTCCTGTCTCCTGACTCCACGTCCCAGGCTCAGGCCATACCCCACCCTGGCTCATGGCCTCTGGACCATCCTTATTCCGGTTGAGCTTTCCAGAGGACACACATACAATCACCCTTGCAGATAAACAGAGGAAGTAGTCCAAATATTTATTGCCTTGCACGTTGTAGTCCCAGCCAATCAGAATCCACACTGACTGGAAAAGACCTTCTTGAGGTTACTGGTTAAATATTGGCCCTGCATGTGGGGGTCTCACCGCATACCTTACATATCTCTCAATGCATAGTTGGGAAGAGGATACAGGGAGGGAGGGAGGGAGAGTGGAAGGGAAGAAGGAAGGAAGGAAGGAAGATGCAAAATGGTCTTAAACCACAGAGGAAGAAAGAAGAGGCTTTCAGCAGAATCAAAATGTTATTAACTGTAGCAATATCTATCATTTTTTAAAATAAGGACAAAGGCAAGGGAAACAAAAGCAAAAAGGAACTACTGGGACTTAAAAAACTTTTGCACAGCAAAGGAAACAGTCAATAACCAAAAGACAACCGGCAGAATGGGAGAAGATATTCACAAATGACATAGCTGATAACAGGCTAGTATCCAAAATTTATAAAGAGCTTATCAGACTCAACACCCAAAATACAAAAAATCCAGTTAAGAAATGAGTAGAAGACATGAACAGACATTTCTCTAAAAAAGACATCCAAATTACCAACAGACACTTGAAAACATGCTTGACATCCCTTGGCATCAGGGAAATACAAATCAAAACCACAGTGAGATCCCACTTCACACCAGTTAGAATGGCTAAAATTAACAAGTTAGGAAAAAGCATGTTGGTGAGGATGCAAAGAAAGGGAAACCCTCTTACTCTCTTGGTAGGAATGCAAGCTGGTACAGCCACTCTGGAAAACAGTATGGAGATTCCTCAAAAAGTTACAAATAGAGCTACCCTACAACCCAGCAATTGCTACTACTAGGTATTTACCCAAAAGATCCAAACATAGTGATCCAGAGGGGCACCTGCACCCCACAGTAGCAATGTCCACAATAGCCAAAACATGAAGGAACCCAGATGTCCATCGACAGATGAATGCATAAAGAAGATGTGGTGTGTATGTGTGTGTGTGTATATATATATATATATATATATATATATATAGTGGAATATTACTCAGCCATCAAAAATAAAATCTTACCATTTGCAAAGACGAGGATGAAACCAGAGGTATTATGCTAATGAAGTAAGTCAATCAGAGAAAGACTGTGACATGATTTCACTTATATGTGGAATTTAAGAAACAAAACAGAGGATCCTAGGGGAAGGGAGGAAAATAAAATAAGAATAAATCAGAGAGGAAGACAAACCGTAAGAGACCCTTAACTATAGGAAACAAACTGATGGTTGCTGGAGGGAAGTGGGGTGAGGGATGGAGTAAATGGGTGATGGGCATTAAGGAGAGCACATGATGTAATGAGCACTGGGTATTATATGCAAATGATGAATCACTGAACTCTACCCTTGAAACTAGTATAATACACTGTATGTTAATTAATTGCATTAAAACAAAATAAAGTTAAATAAGGACAGGGAAATCATGATGCTTGAGAGCAGGGAAGAGACAACAATGTCTCTAGATATTTAATAGAAAGAATTTGGCTGAATTGGATTTGGGGTGTAGCTTTTCCCTCGGTGGCTCTGTAATGTTGGGCTTAATCTCCTTGTACTTCCTTTCTGTAGGTTGTCTGTGAGTGTGAAGGGGGAGGGGAGAAACGAAGAGGAATTTAACCAAGATTACACCAGTTAAGACTAAGGGATTTGGGAGACTTTTAGTCTAGTGGGCTATATGTAGTTCAAGTCACGGCTGGCCCAGGGAGCCTAAATTCCAGATGGGGGTCTTAAGGTTTTTCTCACCCTGAGTTCAAGCTGATGGGGCTTCTGGATTAAATGTCTAAATAAGTTTCATTCTTTAAAGCCATATGTTTTATCTTGTAGATCTAGGCTGGGATAGTCACAGGTGCAAGTATAAAGGGAAAAATGAAGGATGGGGTGGCTTTCAACCTCCTTGCTTTATGGAGCAGGTTTTTGACTGAGTTCTTTACCCCCCCACCAGCATACTTTCTGTCAGTTTTAAAAGACACGAGTGACCCTAAAATAAAAGGCTCATGGAATTGATTTGATCTTAGAAACCAGAAGTGTGCCTCACTGCATCAGCTTCACTGACCAACAGAGGGCAGTGCAGACAGCGACATCAGGGCAGGTGGTTGGTGCCACAGAGTGGTTTAAAATTTTTTTTTATCCCAATTGTGGTAAAAAAAAAAAACAAAATATTTTCGAAAACAAAAACAACCCTCACATAACATAAATTGACCATTGTAACCATTTTAATTGTATAGTTAATTAGTGCTAAGTCTTTTCACATTGTTGTGCCAACAACCTTCAGAACTGTATCCTACAGAACCAAAAGCCACACGCCCCTTAGGGCCACCACTCCCCACTCTCTTCTCCATAGCTCCTGGCAAACCACTGTTCTACTTTCTGTTCCTGGGAATTT